>JAXCGZ010019493.1:0-10000 GCA_037179515.1 Halocaridina rubra
TTATAAGAACATATGCCGACAGTTTCTCATTCTATTGGGACATCTATTGATATCTGAGAATAGGCGTGTAGCATTAATTCTAATAATTATGAAAATTTATATCTGAATCTCTTCTGGACTTTACTCCTTATATTATTTTTTTTTCTGATTGTGATACCAGGACCGGCCAAAAAAAAATATAAATAAATAAATGTGCCCTCATCTGTCCTGGGCACGAAGAAAACATAAAGTAAAGAGAAACAGAGATGGGGAGTGTTGTTGTTTGTCAGAAGTGAAGGGATAATAAGAGATGTGTAATAAATATCCAAGAATATTTGGTGTTAATGTAGGCATAGAAAAAGAGCCGTAACTGGTGGAAGACTTATCGCAGAACTATCCTGAACAGCCCTATTTAAGTCAAAAAGACACTTTAGCTGTAGTATCACAATGGGGGGATGATGCCATGGGCCAACCAACTTCACGGAACACTTGGATCAATTCCTACAACATTAAGATATTTTTTTAGTATCTGAGAAATTCTCCTGTCATTTCATGCTGTTAAAGGGAATCATATGGTTGATTTTCTCCTACCTTAAATATGAATGCAATCACGCACACATATAATATACAAGTATACATGCAAACATGCTTACATACATATATACATGCATGCTTACATACATACATACATACATGCATACATACATACATACATACATACATGTATATATATATATATATATATATATATATATATATATATATATATATATATATATATATATATATATATATATATATATATATATATATATATATATATATATATATATATATATATATATATATATATATATATATATATATATATATATATATATATATATATACATACGTATATGAGTGCGTGCGTGCTTATGCACATGCGCATGCACGTTAGTGCACACACACACACACACACACACACACACACACACACACACACACACACACATATATATATATATATATATATATATATATATATATATATATATATATATATATATATATATATATATATATATATATATATATATATATATATATATAACTTTTCATTTTCTTGGTGTGTATTCACATAATTTATTTTTCACATATAATTTAACTTAACTTTCATTTTCGCTTTTCAGACTGGCCCAAGAGACGGAAGAAGCCTTTTGTGATTCGTACAAGCCCCGTAAAGAGGTAAATTCTTTTTAATTTTCAGAGTTTTCGTATTCTCTGTTTATTGTTGTTTATTTTGTACTATTTTAATTTTTGCATTAATAACCAATATGTCATAATATACTTCACATATTACCATAGTGTATTTTGAATAACTTCTTATAGGAACTCAGTTTTGCATATTTTTTTTGCGATTGCGATATCACAGATATTACACAATTTTTAATCATGTTATCAATCCTACTTCTAACCCCCAGTCTCATGTTATTCGTGTTATTTTATTTTGCATTCACTCATTTTCAATATCATTGCGTTGCGAAGTAGTTATTAGTAACGTTTCATTTGAAATGTTAACTTATACTTTTTGATCGAATTAATATACGTATATATGGAACGAGTATTCACATTGGATACGTGTGCGTATATATATGTAGACGAATATATATATATATATATATATATATATATATATATATATATATATATATATATATATATATATATATATATATATATATATATATATATATATATATATATATATATATATATATATATATATATATATATATATATATATATATATATATATATATATATGGGGGGAATGTGTGTATGTGTGTGTTTCGGGTTCCTGTACTACTGTTGCTATCAATTTAAATTTTTAGATTGATATTTGCATTATTGTTTTAGAGTGAACAGTACTTATATATATATATATATATATATATATATATATATATATATATATATATATATATATATATATATATATATATATATATATATATATATATATATATATATATATATATATATATATATATATATATATATATATATATATATATATATATATATATATATATATATAATATATATATATATATATATATATATATATATATATATATATATATATATATATATATATATATATATATATATATATATATATATATATATATATATATATATATATATCTATATCTATATCTATATCTATATCTATATCTATATCTATATCTATATCTATATATATATATATATATATATATATATATATATATATATATATATATATATATATATATATATATATATATATATATATATATATATATATATATATATATATATATATATATATATATATATATATATATATATATATATATCTTGTATAGAGTTGATTGTAGTCACCGTGGCTCAAGCGGTAGCGTCCGCGACTCTGAGGTGTTAGGTCGACGGTTCGCGCCCCGTCACTGTCAGGGTAAGGATTACATCTGCCTAAACAGGTCCATCGCAAGAAGGCAACCGTCCTAGCCCTTGGTAGAAAAGGGAGTCCGTGACGTAAAACTGGAACATGTTGTATAGACTTTATTTTGTAGGCTTAGAAAGGAATTCCGTATCAGACCATTATTTAAATATGCTGTCCCTGTTGCCAGGAAGATAAGTATATTTTTTTCCTTTTTCTCTTTATCTATCTATCTATCTATCTATCAGTCTGTCTGTCTATATCTCTACCTACCTACCTACCTACCTACCTACATGCCTGTCTGCCTCCCTGTAGGCCTATCTATCTATCTATCTATCTATCTATCTATCTATCTATCTATCTATCTCTATATCTATCTATCTGTTTAATATATATCTCTTGTTAATCAAGTAACGCATAGACTCATGTATCTATGTGTGCGTGTCTGTATATGTAGATGTTGTATATTTATCAGGAATGAACAAATAAAAGCTTTCATCTGATAGTATTACTTTCAGAACAAAAAAATAAATAAACTTTCGAAGCTTATTCTCTCATAAAACTAAAATGTATCATCTTGCTAAGAGCTGACACATTTCATGCTTTTTGCTTTTATGAGAGAATTTCTGAAGTACGCTTTCTTCCATAACCATTTTCTCAAAGTATCTCTTTAAGTCTTCTGGAATATCTCCTTTTTAAGAGGCGAGAGTATCATATCCTTCTCATGAATGAAGAAAAATGCTTTAATTCTTGATATTCAAAATGGGATTTAGTATTAAAGTCATTCTATTTTATCAAGTAAATGGAATATTCCTGCACTTACTGCGTTTGCTGTGAGTAGAATTATGAATACAGATAAATGAAAAGAAAAATTATTATTATTATTATTATTATTATTATTATTATTATTATTATTATTATTATTATTATTATTATTATTATTATTATTATTATTATTATTATTATTTTTATTGTTATTATTATTATTATTATTATTATTTTTTTTTATTTTATTATTATTATTATTATTATAATTGTTATTATTATTATTATTATTATTATTATTATTATTATTATTATTATTATTATTATTATTATTATTATTATTATTATTATTATTATTATTATTATTATTATTATTATTATTTCTGCCATAATTATTATTAGTTGAGGCTACAGATATTCAGTTTCCCGTAAAATACTCCCTAAACACACCCTTGGCATTGATTGAGATGGCACTATAAATATATATCCCTCGAAGTCTTTTCTCTATCTGGTACTAGGAGGAAAGACGTAAAAGAAAACCATATATATAAAGGTTATGTCACAGGAAAGAGACTTTCTGGAGCCCAGTGTGACTTATATTGATGGTTCAGCAAGAGAAGAAAAATGCTTAATAAAATTTTGTGAGATATTTCCAGAGAATAAAAAAAGTTTTGATAGGAATACCTCAAGGGAAGCAAAAAAAAAGTATGAATAAAAATCAATTTTATTTAATAAAAATATATTAACTCACTTCTTACCCGACTAATCGCTCTCCTATCTTTAATATGGACTCGAAGGAGAAAAGGCGAAAATCTATGAAGCTTAACCTATGACATATTTATTAAAAAAGGTGTATACATGTAATAACAAGTTTATTTACAAATTAACTCTTGTTATTTGGAAAAAAATGAATTATCTTAATAATTTAAGCGAAACTCTGGCTTAGCAAGTAAAAGATTGGTTTTCCTTACAAAAGAACCTGACTTCGAGATAGAGAAAGCTCCACACAAAATACTTCACACGGTCATGTCCAGTATATGGGAAAGAAAGTAGTGTCGTATATAGTAACCCAGACCCTGTCAACTCATCAGGCATAACACGTGTGTAAGTGGAAATCGCACGCCATCTCTGGAAGGAACAACATCATCAGGTCAGGCACGAGAATAACCAAGTATATACGTCGCCAGGCATTTCATGCCTAATAAATAGAAGAATCAATTTAAACGAGTCCCTTACATGCAATGCGTTATATGACGAAACAATTAGGTATCAAGGTATTATTTTTTTTAAGAGTTTGACACCAGGAAAGGCAAAAACTGCCCTCATCAATAAAGGCCCGAGAATTAAAAAACAACAAGACGAAGGACAAGAAAAATGTTATGGACAAGGCAGAGATGAGGTAATGATACACAAAGGAAAAGGACACATTGAACATATAGTCAAAGTACTGAGGGCCTAGAGATTTAGAGGACTAGGCCCAGAGATGATGATAGATCCACTTTTTGAAGGAAGATAGGTTATAAGAATTTGGAAAGACAGAAGGAGGAAGAGAGATGCTGAGTCTGGAGGTAGATGGGAAGAAGCAGTCACTGCACCAACAAATCCACAAGCTAAAAAATCTCCACACAGTACCTGTGAGATGAGGCAGCTTGGCAAGTGTTACGTGGCCTCGGCGGTGGGGGAGAGATGCAACTTGCCAACTCATCAGAGCAGCAATGGAAGTAGTAGCGATAGAAGAGAGAATGGGATGATACCTTAAGGCGGAGAGAAAGATAATCCAGATTAGAAGTAAGAGAAGGATTATTAATGAGTCTGACAGCCTTAGTTCAACCTTTTCAAGGAGATAAGCATGAGAAGAAGCACCCCAGATGTCTGACCGGTACTCTAAGCAGGGATGGATAAGGCCTTTATAGATTTTAAGTAACTAAAAAGAGGAAAAGTAATGACGAAAATGAAACAACCCCCAATTTTTTTGGATGCAAATTTAGATTATGTGATTCTTTCAAGACAAGTTAGGTGCTATATGGATTCCTAATATGTTGATAGAATTAAGAGGGTAACTTTCACTAGTTTTGAAGACAATAAGGCTATCAGGAGGAGAAGATGATAAAGATATAGCCAGAAACTGTCTGGGAGGAATTAAATTTGACTAAATTTTGGGTTCCCCACTCAGATACTCTCTACAAATGGGAGTTGAGAGTAGAAGAAAGAGTGAAACGAGACTGATTACGAGTAGCAGATGAAAGTTGTGAAGAAAAGGCAGAGGAAAAGTGAAATGTAGAATCGTCGGCAAAGGTGTGAAGAAGAGAGGAAGATGGGGGCGGAAGGAGGTCATTGATGAAGAGAAGGAACAAAGCACTCTGGAACACCGCTGGTAACAGGGAATGAGCTAGATGTTGCACCGTCAACTACTACAGATATAAAACCATCAGAAAGAAAACTGGAAATCAGAGAACAAAGAGGAAGGGTAAAGCTATAGGCAGGGAGTTTGGCCAACAAAGCTTTGTGCCAGACTCTGTCAAAAACCTTAGAGATATAATGGGCGACGACAAAGGATTCCCCATGGTTACCCAGAGAAGATAGCCATACATGAGTAAGATAGGACAGAAGGTCACCATTGCATCTTGCCTTGCAGAAGCCGTACTGGTGATCAGAGATAAGTGAGTTTGAGTCAAGGCATTTCAAGAATGGAGCATTTTAGCAAAGTTTCGAAATTAAAGAGATTAGGGCAATAGGTAGGTAGTTTGAAGGAAAAGAGCGGTCACCCTTCTTAGGAGCAGGTTGCAGCAGAGCATGCTTCCATGATGAAGGACAGATACTGGTTGAGAGAATGAGGCGAAAAAGTCGGCAAAGAACAGGATCCAGTTCATCTGCAAACTCCTTAAGGAATCTTAGAGAGATACCATTGGGACTAAATGGCTTTTTCGTCTTTAGCGATCGAAGAACCTTATGAACTCTGCGTGAAGAGAAGATAAGGGAGGGCAATGGGTTAGAGGGGGGTAAAGCGGAGCGAGTAAAATAAGAAGGAGATGCTTGGTACGACTGGTGTGCCCGATTCCTGACCTGGATAGCCATGGAGCAGGCACTGTCAAACCAAGGTTTAGGGGGAGAAAAAGTTATTGTAGAGGAGTGGATGCCCACCTCCATTCCAGATGTTATGATCTCGGCAACTTTTAAGGCTACCTGATCAGGGTTACGGGACCGAAAGCAATAGTTATCCTATGTGAAGACAGAGGGAAATTTACTCAAATCTTCACATTGGGTACGCTCGAAGTGCCAAGGGAGGCACTGAGTAAAAGGGATTTGTGGAGGGGGAGAAAAATTGGAAGAGATTGAGATCACAGAGTGGTCAGAGTTACCAAGAGTGGAAAGCACAGAATAGGTGTAGTTTGAAGGGTTAGAAGCAAGAAATAGGTCAAGAGTGTTAGCTGCACATTTGCTTCGATCGGGAACACTAGTAGGATGTTTGATAATTTGCTCCAGATCGTGAGTAATAGAAAAAGCAAGGGCCTCACTTCCTCCCACACTGATGTGAGAAGAATTAAGGCAGAAACTGTGGTGTACATTGAAGTCTTCAATGTAGAGATCTTCAGCATGTGGATGAGAAGATAATAAGGACTCATGGCAAGAGACCAGATATTCAAAGAAAGACGCAAAGTCAGTGGAGTATGGAGAACAGTAGCAGAAACAAAGGGATATAGTGGTAGTGGAGAGATAGATTTTTAGCCAGAGAACATCAAAGTCAGGAAATTCAACGTACATGAGCCTCGCAATAGGAGTGTTAGTGTTGCCGTAGGCAGAGACTCCACCTTTGGAACGAAATGAGAATACAGGTTATTGTGTGAGATTTGAAATGGGTCAGTGGAAGCATGGCTAGACCGCTGGATTTAAGAGAGAAGGAGTAAGTTAAATAGTAATAAGTAAAATGAAATGGTATGTTGTACCTATCGAAAACTGCTTCCAAATATATGAATATTTTTACTCGCGATAACTTTCATATTTGACTTTGTAACTGGATGAAATCTACTTATTTCAGTGTTCCTATCTTTAAAATAACTCTTGCAGAAAGAGAAAGAGCATAACAGATTAGCATAAGTATAAATTTGTTAGAGCAGCAATTCTTTTACTGAATATATTAAAAACTCCTTTCAGTTTCCTTTGACATGTTTCATTCTAAACTACTATATATTCTGATTAGTAAATCATGCGCCATTCCTAATTCAAAATGACTTCCTTTATTCTTAATTTCTTTATTTCATGTATTATAATAAAAAAAAGGCACTGACTAGCAGCTATTTCTATATTATCTAATGTTCTTTACTATATGAGATATATTGACTGGAACAGCATCAAATCTGTATCATATATTCAACAGAACAATTTCAATACATTAGTTATAAATCCATTAAGTCTATATATATATATATATATATATATATATATATAATATATATATATATATATATATATATATATATATATATATATATATATATATATATATATATATATATATATATATATATATATATATATATATATGTATATATAACTGCCGTTAACAAGTCATTATAAGTTCCAGGGATTTAAAATACCTACAAAAATGTGAATTTTAAAAGTATAATGAGATATACTTTGATGGTAAACTTTGGAATATATCATAAGTTCAGAAATGTCTTAATTTCTTTATAATTATTAAGTGCTTGCATTGTAGAGGTGAAATATGGCTTATTTGAAACTTCTTTTAGCCAAGAATACTGGAAGAAATGGTGTTTCAATTTTTTGGTTATCTGTTACCGAATTTTATATAGAAACAAAAACTTACTTACTATCCTCTTGCTGTTGCCAAGAAACCCAAAGCTTTGCTAATGCGCATTCCAAAACAAAACTGAAATTCCATATCGTTTCTATCAGAAGCTTTCAACATTTTCGTATAGGACTGGGGCTACTCACTACCATCTTGGTTTTAGTAAGAGAGCGAGAAGAAAGATAGATAGATAGTTAGGTAAATAAATAGATAAATAGATAGATAGTTCGATAGATAGGTTGATAGGTATATAGATATATTGGTAGATAGATAGATAAATCCAGGAAAGTCTAAGAGCAAAATGAGACATGTCAGAAGTAGACACCTTCTGGTAAATAATTCTGGTAATAGAAAACGAAGTTGTCTAGTAAATATTTTCTTAGATTGATGTGTATAAAATATGATAATAATATTAGATGTTTCTGGAACTATTACAGTAAAATCAGTAGCAGGATTGGCTGGTCCAGGACTTTCATGGCATGCTTGAACTAAATAATTAATTTCTGCTTAGTTGTTTATTGGTAACTTAAAATATTTGTGGAATTAATAACAAATACTGGTTATGAACTAAGAAATTATTCTCCAAATATAATTTCAGTATCTTAAAAATAATTCCTGACAACACATTTTAAACTCCCTGTTGCATTGGCGAATTGTTTAAGAAGAAATTAACATACTCATTATTTAATGCATTAGCATAATTTGATATTCACGAAACTGTTTCCTCTTTTCTAAGTGTTTTTTTTTTACGAGAGCCCCTCCCACCACATTTACATTAGCTGCATTTTCAGGATGTATTATCACAGCTAATTTATAATGACGTGGGTGAGGTACCGATGAATATATCATTTAACTATAAATTTTATTATTTCAGATTTACGAAAGAAGCAACAAAAAGCATGCTTAGAAAATATATATTTATGACATTTTTATGGCAATCCTAGTCTGAATGCATTTTGGCTATATGAAAGTTCTTCATATTCTGGCTAAAAATTATGTAAATTATAAATTATATCAATTGTTATTATTATTATTATTATTATTATTGTTATTATTATTATTATTATTATTATTATTATTATTATTATTATTATTATTATTATTTTTTATATTATTATTATTATTATTATTATTATTATTATTATTATTATTATTATTATTATTTTTATTATTAGTAGTAGTAGTAGTAGTAATAGTAGGAGGTGGGGGAGGGGTGGAAGGCGGAGGTAAAAATTTAAGTTAGTGAAACATGGCAAATTCATACTGTAGAGTTATCACATAAGTGCTATAATTTATATGCTTTGCAGTTAAAGGTTAGAATATTTGTTATCAATATTGAAAGGCACTCTCGATCAGTGAATTTCGATGAATTTGGGAACTGGCCTTCACAAATATTCATATTTTTCCTTATATTTAACATCTTGAATATAATAACTCCTTTAAAGTAACTAACATAATATTTCTAAAATGTAGAACGTAAAACGTCAAGATTTTCTAATACATATACGGACAATCACACACACACACACACACACACACACACACACACACACACACACACACACACACACACACACACACACACACACACACACACACACACACACACACACACACACACACACACACACACACACACACACACACACACACACACACACACACACACACACACACACACACACACACACACACACACAAAACACCCACCACACACACCACACACACCCCACACACACCACACACACACACACACACACACACACACACACACACACACACACACACACACACACACACACACACACACACACACACACACACACACACACACACACACACACACACACACACACACACACACACACACACACACACACACACACACACACATATATTTGCTCATCCAAATTTCTTTCTTTTGATACTGAAAAGAAAGAAGAGAGAGAGAGAGAGAGAGAGAGAGAGAGAGAGAGGAGAGAGAG
>JAXCGZ010019493.1:15000-17500 GCA_037179515.1 Halocaridina rubra
ATTCTAGCAACATCTTTGGAATCCATATAGCCTCTAACTTGTCTTGGAGGAGTCACATAATCCAAATTTCTAAAGCTGCATCCCAAAAATTGTGGGTTCTGTTTCGTATATATCATTACCTTAACTCTTTACAGTTACTTAAAAACTGTAAAGGTCTTATCCGTCCCTGCTTAGAAAACTGCTCGCATTCTGGGGTGCTTCTTCTTATACTTATTAGCCCCTTCTCTTTCCTATCGCTACTACATCCATCTCTGCTCTGATGAGTTGGCGATTTGCATCCCTCCCCCACTGCCGAGGCCGCTTAACACTCGCCAAGCGGCCTCGTCTCACAGGTACTTTGTGGAGATTTGTAGCTCGCAGATTGGTCGGTGCAGCGACTGCTTCTTTCCATCTACCCACAGACTCTGGAACTCTCCTCCTCCTTCTGTCTTTCCTAATTCTTATAACCTGTCTTCCTACGAAAAGCTGATCTATCTTCATCTCTGAGCCTAATCCTGCCATATCTCTAAGTCCTCAATACTTTGACTATTCTTTAAATCTGTCCTTTTCCTTTGTGTATCATTACCTGATAATACATACATACATACATACATACATACATACATACATACATACATACATACATACATACATACATACATACATACATACATACATACATACATACATACATACATACATACATACATACATACATACATACATACATACATACATACATACATACATACATACATACATACATACATACATACATACATACATACATACATACATACATACATACATACATACATACATACATACATACATACATACATACATACATACATACATACATACATACATACATACATACATACATACATACATACATACATACATACATACATACATACATACATACATACATACATACATACATACATACATACATACATACATACATACATACATACATACATACATACATACATACATACATACATACATACATACATACATACATACATACATACATATATATATATATATATATATATATATATATATATATATATATATATATATATATATATATATATATATATATATATATATATATATATATTCGTTGTTTTATTTAATGGTCTTTTCCTACCATATATATATATATATATATATATATATATATATATATATATATATATATATATATATATATATATATATATATATATATATATATATATATATATATATATATATATATATATATATATATATATATGAAGTAACTGCCATTTCTTACTGTTTACTTGCTAATTAGGTATAAATATATCTTGTAATATTTTAACATAATTACCATGTGATAATTTCCACTAGACACATAATTTTTCTATACTAAAGACCTAAATAAAGTTTGAAATTAAATTTTCACATCACTAGGCATTCAAAACTGAAGGCTTGAAAACTTTCCTTTATGATCATTGAGGAGTCTAAACATTTTGTAATATTATCACTTAACATGATGAAAGAAGGCAAAGTTCTAATAGTGACGGACTGAATGCAGAAGTTCCTTAGCCAAGGCTGGAGTTGGAAAGGAAAACGAGAGGCTTTAGAATATGGAAAAAATAAATAAAAAACTTTTTTCAGCGAATATTGGTCTATATTTACCTGTACCATACTACACATAATCAAAATATAAAGTAAGAGTTAGGCTAACAAAAACAAAAATGCTCGTCGGGTTTTGCTATGAAACTATGATAATGAAATGGAAATGCAAACGCAACGGCAGTATCTTAACTAACCAAAGATGCATAAAAATCGGACACCTGCTGACAGGTAATTATCTTGAGCAGACTTTAAAATACTAAAAAGAAACAAATACTAAATAGTGAAAAAGAAGAAGATAAATTTTTCTTCATAACTTCCATCTTACGATGGCAGTTGCTATAGTGTACGTTTAACAATATCATCACCAAATTAAAAAAAAATATACTTCTGAAAAATGGAAAAAAAAAACAAGCGATAATTCGAGGATATTACAGCTGCCAAAAGTAGATATTGCAACCCTTTATCTACTTCCTGACACTGAAGGATATATTTTGCGAACTTTATTAATGTCGGGGGATCGCCATGGAGTAATGGCAGAATGCTCGACTTGGGAGGTGACGGACCAACATTCGACCCTACGTCGGGGCGTTAGGAAAGAAGTCAAGCCCTAACTCCCCAGATTCAATCTGGCTGTGTTCATCCCACAAATGGGGACTAACAGTGATTCAAAACTTAAAGCAAAATCATATGTATTACCATTAGTAACGTGTATTTCAAACTAAGGTATAAAAAATAAATAGCTCTCAATGAAATAATATTAAGCCTATAAGAGAGTCATTCCGAGGACAGAAAAAAAATAAAAGGAAAATAAGTTTGATTTTATTGACTGTAGGATAATTTCATGTCCTCCATATATCACGTAAGCCGTTAAAGAAAGGAACTCTATTAAATCAAATCTCTACTG
>JAXCGZ010019493.1:22500-51556 GCA_037179515.1 Halocaridina rubra
TTGCTGAGGTTAACAGAGCAATAATAATGTATGGTACTTTTAATATATGGTGTAGCAAAGTTATAAAAAATATCAGATGAGGCATGCAAAAAATATAATTTAAAATATCTGAGTTTTCCACTTGTCTTGGAATAAATGCCAAACATGCCAAACAGACATCTGAAATTCAAAGTGCAGACCAAGAATAAAAGGAAACTTTTAAAATTAATGGGGAAGTGAATTTTTTTTTTATCTTTCCCTTGTTTCAAAAATGGCTCGAAATAATTTCAGTGTCCTCTCTTCCCATAATTCAATATCTCTATTGCCAATACACTTTTGCTTTGAATATCTGTCCTCTTGCTATGAGTCTTTGCTATCTTCTCACCCACATGCTGAAGTTTTCTATTTTGGAGACCAGTGTACACCACAGTAAGTGGCTTAATTCTATCACACAGATGTGGGAGGGTGTAAGGCTCTGCTTTCTCTATTACTCACGATCTGGAACAGATTATCAAACAACCTACTCATATTCCAGGTCGACACGAACATGTAGCACACACTCTTGACCAATTTCTTACTTCTAATCCTTCAAACTACTCTTAATATGTGCTTTCCTCTCATGGTAAATCTGACCGCCCTGTGATTTCAATTTCTTCCATTTTCGCTCCCCCTCCATCAATTCTTCGTACTCAACGCTACCTTTGGAACTTTGAGTGTACCCAAGGTAATGATTTGGGTAACTTCCTAATTGACTTCCCATAGGATGATTATTGCTTTCGGTCCCGCCGAGATTATAGCTTTGGGAATTGAAGCGTTCATCCCCTCCTCTATGAAAACTTGCTCTCCTCCTAATCTTTGGTTTGACCGTGCCTGCTCCATGGATTGCAGGCCAGGGATCGGGCACACTGGACGTTCCAAGCCTAATATTCTTATTTAACTCGCTCTGCTTTTATTACAGCTAGTAATCGCTATGCTGCTCAAATTCGAAGGTCTAAAGCTTCCTTTATAAGAAAGAAAGTTGATGAACTTAACTCCTCTCCCGCTGATAAATGTTGCTGGTCCTTAGCCAAATACCTCTCCTAAAACTTCTGTTTCTCAAGCTTTCTCATTCGTTCTGATGGTTCTATAGCTTGCTTTCCAACTCATAAAGCCACTCTCCTTGGCTCTCATTTTTTCTGTCAACTCTTCCGTAAGTTATTCCAGTACACCTGTCACGCATTCTCTACCCTTCAGAAACCCTATGCCCTCCCTTTCTCTTTCTTCACACAAAGTTCATATGGTTCTGCACTCGTTAAAGACGAACAAAGCATTTGGTCCCGTTGGTATCCCTGCAATGTTCCTCAAGGAGTTTGCAGATAAACTGACTCCCGTGCTTTGCCGTCTTTTTCGCCTCATTTTGTCAACCATTATCTATCCTTCATCTTGGAAGCATGCTCTAGAGTCTAGTGCAACCTGTTGCTACCAAAGGTGACCGCTTTGTTCCTTCAAACTACTGACCTATTGCACTAACCTCTGCTATCGCTAAAGTTTTGAAAACTATGTTCAATTCTCACTTTTTAATATTTTCTGAATGTAATTCGCTTTATCTGATCACCAGTGCTGCTCCTGCAAGGCAAAATCCACTAGTGACCTGTCCTATCTTACTCATGTATGGTCTTCTTCTCTGAGGAATTATGGGGAACCCTTTGTCGTTGCTCTTAATATCTCTAAGGCTTTTGAGAGAGTCTGGCATAAGGCTCTTTTGGCCAAACTACTTGTTTATGGCTTAAGCAATTCTATATGTCTTCTGAGTTCCAGTTTCCTTTCTGACCGTTTTATGTCAATGGTTGTTGACGGTGCAACATCTAGCCTATTCCCTGTTACCAGTGGTATTCCACATGGCTCTGTTCTTTCACCTACTCTGTTCCTTCCTTTGATCAACGCTCTCCTTCAGTTCCCATCTTACTCAATTCTTCACACCTTTGCAGACGATTCTACCCTTCATTTTTTCCTCTGCATTTTGTTCACAACCTTCATATGCTACTCGTAATCTGCCTTGTATTACTCTCTCTGCTACTCTCAATACCGAGTTGCTGAGTGTATCTGAGTGGGCACCCAAGATTTATTTAAGTTTAATGTCTCTCTTTATTTTTTCTTCTCTTGATCGCCCTGTTGTCTTCAAATGTAACTAAATTTACCCTCTTAATTCTATTAACATACTAGGAATCCACATTCTTCTAACTTGTCTTGGAGGAATCACATAATCCAAATATTTAAATTCGCATCCAGAAAATTGGGGGTTTTGTTTCGTTTTCGTCATTACTTTTCCTCCTTACAGTTATTTAAAGTCTTTAAAGGTCTTATCCGTCTCTGCTTAAAATACTGCTAGCACATCCGGGGTGATTCTTCATATTCTTATCTCCTTGATAGGGTTGAATCTAAGGCAGTCAGACGCATTAATGACCCTTCTTTTACTTTTAATCTGGATTCTCTTTCTCTTCACAGTAAGGTATCATCCCTCTCTCTTTTCTATCTCTACGGCTTCCGAACTCTCTTGCTGATTCTGTCTTTCTTAATTATTATTACATATCTTCTTTCAAAAAAGAATCTATTGTTATCTCATGGCCTAATCTTGCCATATCTTTAAGTCCTTAGTACTTCGACTATTCTTTCAGCCTATCTTTTTCCTGATGTGTATCATTACCTCACCTTTGCGTTGTCCTTAGTATTTTACTTTTCTGTTGTCATGATGTTTTCTTCATGCCCGGGCCTTTATTTATTAGGACAATCGTCTTATCTTTCCCGATGTCACACTTAAAAAAAAAACAAATCGGCAGGTTTCGCTTTCTTTTTACTGGGCTGGGTACAAGAATATCACCTTTGCTTCATTTCTGGTCGGAAACGTTGACCTAATGTAGCTGAGCGAGACTTAAATCCCCCTTTCATATTTTGAATCTCCTTTGTATATAGACTGACTGAAATAACAAATGATCTTACGTAGCCATTAACTAATTAAAAATATTAAATTCAAGTTAATTATTTCTTGTAATTATTCCACATAATCATAGACATCCACCTGTCAGTTATATCATGCAGTATCAGTATTACAAGGGAAAAATGTTATATACTCATTATTAGTGAAAAAAATATATTACACTTTTCAATTCCAGTATCATGTTACCTAATAATCGTTATCACATTTGCTTATGTCATTAACAAACTAGTAGCAACATTCAGTACAATGAACGTATAAATACATTACGCAACATGTGGTGTTGTACGAGTTAGCAAACCTACCTACCTGCCTGCATACCTACTTATCTACCTATATGCCTAAATACCAACCCAAATGCAAAAAAAATCACACATACATGAAGTTCATATATCAATGATCTCTCTCTCTCTCTCTCTCTCTCTCTCTCTCTCTCTCTCTCTCTCTCTCTCTCTCTCTCTCTCTCTCTCTCTCTCTCTCTCTCTCTCTCTCTCTCTCTCGAGTGTGTCCCGCCATCTTTCGGAAGCGGACGACGACTGTGTAATCTCTACAGTTATTGCTGATTTCTGAGGGTTCTACAGCGCAGTTTGATTCCTCACCGTGGCGAGATTCATAGTAAGATACAGACATCATTTTAGTGTCAACAGTGCTTTTTGGGGTCTTTTTGGACTTAGTCTGTAGTTTCGAGAAAAAGCTATCTGCCAGTGGTAAGACCCCATTCGTTTGGCGGACTCGGATTTGCGCATGCGCAGTACGACGTGGGGTGACGTCATGTTGCTTCTCCCTCTCGTTGACGTCTCTCCAAGCTAGTGTTGCCACCTCACCGGATATCATGGACTATTCTGGACCATCCTCCTTGGCGGATATCGAGGCCGACACAGCCCTGTGTGACGAGGATGGCCAGGATATGCGGGATTGGCCTACTCTTCCACCATGTAGACATCAGCAGCCACCAGCTGGGGATATGTGCTCTCACCCTCATCCTCACCTACTGAACTCTGCCTCCTCTAAACGCCCCATAGACGATGGGTCTGATTCCAGCAGTGCCTCAACGTCGCCTGCTGCCAAAACTCACAAGACAGACAAGGATGCTGTTCCACATGCAACCTCTGGCAGTCCCCTGCCCTGCCCTCTTCCTCCTGCTGTACCTTTATTACCTCCTTCAGCTACCTCTTCATCACTCCAGTCAGCTGCACTCTCGTCGCTCCCATCTGCTGCCCCAGCCTTTGCTCCTCGGGCAGATTATGTCAAGCTGGGCTTCCAAGAAAATCCCTCCAGTGAAGTGAAGCTTCGTTGGCTTACTGATGTCACCAAAACTTTTTGTCTCAATCGGGAGCTGGCTGAGGTGAAGATGTCTTCGGTTACATCACGCTTTGTCTACATCTCGAGGCGTCGCAAGGACATCATTGACAGGGTCACGAGTGGGGCTTTTCTTTCTCTACGTTGCGATATTCAGGACTCAATTGAGCGGCCCCGTAAGTTCCCATCATACCTCGTTACTCGCTACCCTATTGCACTTGACCCTTCCCTTGCCAAGGAGCTACCAGGAGTGCACACTGCTCGACGGTTCCTTCAGGACGGGGAGCCCATCAACCGTATTGTCATCACCTGGAGTCTCCCTGAACCACCCCCACCAGTCGTTGAGTTTTCCTTTCTCCCTTGCCTCCCTTCCTGTGAATTGCGCAGGATGAAGGACGAGCAGACTTGGTGTTTTAAATGCTGGGGTATTGGCCATATCTCACGCTATTGTTCTGCTCCGGCCAGATGTGCATGGTGTGCTGCTGCCCATGACACACGCTCCTGCCCGCACCGTATACCTGCCTCATCTGCTGCTGCCGCTGCTTGTGATACTGCTTCTGGATCCACGTCTCAGCCTCCGCCGGACACTTCACAGTGGAAGTATGTTCGGTGCAACATGCCTGGGGTCAACGTCTGGCATGGCTGTGCTAGACGGTCTCATGCCACACCACCAGAGTGCGCTCCACTGCCCCCGCCACCGCCCATCGCCGCACCTTCCTCTCTACGTCCTCCTGACTCTGCTGACATCATTGCTCTCCGTAAGGCTGTTGCTACCCTGGAGTCCCGCTGTACAGCTCTCACAGCTCGCCTTGATACCATAGGTGCCCGCATTGACAGTATGGTCACCCAGCAAGATACAATGGAAAGGACTCTCGCAAGTTTGGTCGAGTCTCATCATGCTGTTGTTGACACCATCACGACTCTCACTGACAAGTTTAATAAGGTCGCCTCCCACCTTGAGAAGTTGACTGATGTGCAGCCCAGGTCTTCTTCATCCCATGCTCTGTCTGACAGTGCCCCGCCCACTTCTGCCTTCCGCAAAAATAAGAATAAGATTCGCTAGTCGCATACAATTTCATGCCATCTCTTGGAATGCCTTTGGAATTAGACACTCTCCTAAACTCACTGCACTTAGAGCCTATGTTTATCGTCATCATCCGCAGGTTATTTTCATACAAAAGGCTTTTCCTGGTGGTGCACCACCAGGGGAGGAGGCTCCTATGCTCACAGGGTATGTTTCATATGTGCATTATACCAGAAGAGGACTCATTACCTACATTCATTCCTCCATACCTCACATGCGCCTTGGTTCTTCTGCACAAGTTGATATGACCTTTCAGCTCTTTGAAATCACTGTCGGGAATGGTACTCTTCGATTGTGCAATGTCTACTCTGCCCCAGGTGTGATTAATCTACCAGCCCTTCCAATACCTACAGACAGTGGAATGATCTATATGGGGGATTTTAACGCCAGACACCCCGCCCTTGGTGACTCATCTCTCACTCCCAATCGCGGTGGCAAGCCTCTGCTCGACTACATCCGCCGCTACCCGCCTCACCCGCTGGGATACTGGTGGTGCCACACACGCTCGTGGGGGTACTGTAGATCACATTCTCACAGCTGGCCTTGTGGTACCTAATGTCTCCTGCTCTTCTATCCCTTCTCTCTTTCCTGACCATGTTGCCCTTAGCCTGAAATACTCCATACTTCAGACTCCAACTACCCTCTCCCATCACCGCACCCGCATCTCTATCCCTCCCAAATACTGTCCCACTTATATTTCCTTTATCTCTCACCTCCTTCCCACTTTTGATCTCCTTTCTCCAGACAGCTTATACAACTCACTGGTGGATTCTACACATGACTTCTACACGCATTATGTTCTCAGACCACACGTTCCACGTCGCCCTGAGGCCCATTCCTGGACTTTGGATCAGCGTATTGCCCAGGCGGAAAGGACAGCTGTGGATGCTGGACTCTCCTTTCAAAGACAGCCCACCCCTGACCACCTGCACCAATATCAGTTGGCGAGGGATGATCTGGTTGCCCTGCAGAAGTGTGTGCACACGGAGTATTGGCAGAAATTTACGGATAGTATTAACCATCAGACTAGCGCTGGGACTATGTGGCATCTTATAAGGAAGGCTGTCAAGAAGAAACCCACCTGTGCTCTACACCACAGTCCACTTGAGTACGCTCAGGACCTCATTACTACCTGGTCAGCACAGTCACAAACTTGCAACCTTCCCGGGAACGTTCAAGAGGCACTCTCCACCCACCGCAGTGTTCGTAACCTCCGCCTAATGGGTGCATTACTACAGACGGAAGAAGAGGATGACTTCCCATTCACAGAGGATGAACTACGACGTGCTCTTGCTAGGATTAAGGCTACTGCCCCTGGGGAGGATGGTCTTACATATCAAGTTCTCCGTCTTCTTCAGAAAGTTCCTGGTAACCCCCTACTGCGGCTCTTCAATCTTTGCTTTTGCTTGGGGCATGTGCCCTCTGCCTGGACCAGAAGCACTATTATTCCTCTACCAAAACCTGGAACCGACAAATTTAGGCCTATCTCCCTCACCTCCTGCTTCAGCAAAGTGTTTGAACGCATCCTTCTTGCCCGGCTCATGCACCGTCTACAGGATAAACTCTCCCCCAGTCTTTATGGTTTCCTCCCACAATGGAGCACACATCACTGCCTCGCTGAACTCTACACCCGTCTTTCTCCCACCAGTGTGGTCGCCTTCCAGGACCTCAAATCTGCCTTCGATATAGCCAACAAGGAAATTATTCTTGACCAGCTGGTGGACTTTGGAGTTCGGGGGAACATACTGAAATGGATACGGGGATATCTCTGCAACAGAACATCAAGTGTCCTTTTTAAAGGGTCGTATAGCTCCTATGAACGGTTTGAACTGGGTACTCCTCAGGGGGGTGTGCTAAGTCCTTTTCTATTCAATATCCTTATGCATCGTCTACTCTCCCTCCTTCCTGTCATCCCCGGTACTACAGTTACCTGCTATGCGGACGACATATGCATCCACACGACCTCAACTCACGACCTTCAGCACATGCTCCATGACTTTTACGTGTCTGCTACCTCCTGTGGCCTTATTATCTCCCCAGAAAAAAGCAGGATTTTTACTTCACGCAACTGCAGAGCACTGCCCGCATTCGCCATGGGTGGTAATGTCATCCCTCACTGCACACAGTACACGTATTTAGGTGCACCTGTCCGGATCACCCCAGCTATACCTGCTCGTCAACGAATTCATCCCTTTGTGAAGAGCCTTCTTGACCGTCTGGAGCCCCGCTTTGCACCTGTCAAGTGGCTTGCCAACAATGCTGCAGGAGTCTCCATCCCAGTGGCGAGGACCCTCTACATCCTACTACTTCGGTCAGTGGTTGACTATCTGTCTCCTGCCTTGTGTCAACTTCCTAAACCAGCTCTCGAGCCACTTGAAAAGTTCCAGAATCGAGTCATGAGATTTATCTTGGGATGTTCTCTCTCTACCCGTATTGTGAGTATGCAGTTGGAGCTCAACTTACCCCCTCTTGTGGAGAGGATTTATGCCAATGTGTCCTATTTTACTGTTAAGTGTCTTCACTACCCCTTTCTTGCTCCGTACTTCTCTGCTGTCATGAGGACGTCCCTTGATCCAGACGCACCCAGGCTCCCACTTCGAGCAGGAGGTCATAACCTTATCAGGGTGGTGAGTGACATTCTCCGTGGCCTTGACATCGACCTGCCAGTGCAGGCGGCTGTCCCAGATTTACCACCCTGGCGTGTCCCCCTCCCCGCTGTCACATATACACCGACCTCGAAGGATGTCTATCCCCCCTTGCAGAGACAGTTAGCTCTGGAGACTATCGCTGATGTATCCACGTCTGTCCCTGCAGCACACCACGTCTATGTTGATGGTTCTGTGCAAGCAGATGGGAGGGCGGCATGTGCTGTGTTTTCCCCCACCATGGAGCCGCCTGTGCCGGCTGATTCATGGATTGGCCGTAGACTACCCACCTCGTCGAGCTCCACCTACTGTGAACTGAATGCCATCTTGGATGCCGTGACTCTCCTTGTTCGACGACGAGTGAATGGGGTAATAATTTGTGACTCCCAATCGGCCCTACAAGCCCTATCCTCGCCAAGACCTATCTGTGGCCGTGCTGTGGGAGATATACTATGTCGCCTCGCGGCCGCTCGGGATGCTTCTCTTGTTGTGTCATTTGTGTGGACTCCATCCCACATTGGGCTGACTGGCAACGACACAGCGGATCGTCTTGCCAAGGCGGCCTGTATGCTGGATGGGCATGCTGTGGACGCTGAGCCCTCCCTCCGATGCCTACGTAACATCATCTACTCAGCTGGGTTTGCCATGACGGTCCAGCACAGGGACACGGAGAGGGCCAACAGTGTGTCCATACAGCACCATGATCACTTCCTTCACAGTCGCTACAAGTATCGCAGACGCGGGTTAATGGTGCGGAAAAACAATGTAGTTAGTGCTCGGCTCAGAATGGGGTATCGGCCTTTATGGCAGGTCTCCCAGACTCTAGATATGCCACAGTACACCTCCTGTACATTATGCGACCAAACTAATGCTAACACTCTTGACCACTATTGTCTTCAGTGCCCCACAGTGAGAGATATTTTACCACGAGGTCAGAACTTAATACAGATCTGCTCATTTTTACTTAATGATGACAACCTTGATGTTATTCTTGCTCGTTTTCCTCACTTTGGTGGCCATTAATTATATTGAATCATACATATATTTTCTGTATGTTGCTGTATAATTCTGTTTGTGCATTCTGCGTTTCTCTGAGCTTTACTTTTGCATATAATGTACTCTGTGCTGCCATTCTGTGAGTTGTGTGTTAGTATGCAGCAATGTTTTATCAATATGTACACCTCCCTGTAAACCATGTTCAATTCTTGGTTTTATATCCATTTGAAGCATTATTTGTATGAACTCATGTAATGTCTGACGCCTTGGCGCAATAAATTAATAAAATAAATAATAATCTCTCTCTCTCTCTCTCTCTCTCTCTCTCTCTCTCTCTCTCTCTCTCTCTCTCTCTCTCTCTCTCTCTCTCTCTCTCTCTCTCTCTCTCTATATATATATATATATATATATATATATATATATATATATATATATATATATATATATATATATATATATATATATATATATATATATATATATATATATATATATATATATATATATATATATATATATATATATATATATATAAGGCTCAATGAAAAAAGAAAATGCTTGCAACTCGGCATTGGAAATATATATATGACAACAGTTAAAAATCCAGGTGGACTGCATCGTATCTTCAATAGGTGCTCCACAGCAATGAATTGTTGTCATAATAGTCAGAAAAAAAGTAGGGTCAAAAAATAAAACTAACTAGTAATTTGCTAGAAAACTGAGATATTTCTGGTGGAATTTGAATGTAAATTATAATAGTAATTATAATAATAATAATAATAATAATAATAATAATAATAATAATAATAATAATAAAAATAATAATAATAATAATAATAATAATAAAACTATATACTACTACTACTACTACTACAACTTCTACTACTACTACTACTACTACTACTACTACTACTACTACTACTACTACTACTACTTCTACTACTTCTACTACTACTACTACTACTACTACTACTACTACTACTACTAATAATAATAATAATAATAATAATAATAATAATAATAATAATAATAATAATAATAATAATAATAATAATAATAAAGTAGGGTCAAAAAATAAATTAACTAATAATTTGCGAGAAAGTTGAGATCTATCTGGTGGAATTTCAATGTAAATAATGATAGTAGTTATAATAACAATAATAATAATAATAATAATAATAATAATAATAATAATAATAATAATAATAATAATAATAATAATAATAATATTGTTATTACTATTATTATTTATATTATTATTTTTATTATTATTATTATTATTATTATTATTATTATTATTATTATTATTATTATTATTATTATTATTATTATTATTATTATTGTCACTTTTCTTTACGTTCAGACCAAAATTGAAATATATCTGCTTTCTCTCAATTCCTTTGTTAATCTCTTTTTTGACCTGATCTTTTTGCGACTACTGTGCCAGTGCTTCATACCTTTTGCGAACCTGTTGTAAATACGATGCGGCCCACCTGTCTTTTTAGCTGTTGATATCGGTGTATTTTCTTTGTTGAGTTGAAAACATTTTATTTTCTCTAGGTGCTTTATTATAAGTATATATATATATATATATATATATATATATATATATATATATATATATATATATATATATATATATATATATATATATATATATATATATATATATATATATATATATATATATATATATATATATATATATATATATATATATATATATATATATATATATATATATATATATATATATATATAAATAAATATATATATAGATATATATATAGATATATATATATATATATATATATATATATATATATATATATATATATATATATATATATATATATATATATATATATATATATATATATATATATATATATATATATATATATATATATATATATATATATATATATATATATATATATATATATATATATATATATATATATATATATATATATATATATATATATATATATATATATATATATATATATATATATATATATATATATATATATATATATATATATATATATATATATATATATATATATATATATATATATATATATATATATATATATATATATATATATATATATATATATATATATATATATATATATATATATATATATATATATATATATATATATATATATATATATATATATATATATATATATATATATATATATATATATATATATATATATATATATATATATATATATATATATATATATATATATATATATATATATATATATATATATATATATATATATATATATATATATATATATATATATATATATATATATATATATATATATATATATATATATATATATATATATATATATATATATATATATATATATATATATATATATATATATATATATATATATATATATATATATATATATATATATATATGTATGTATGTATGTATGTATGTATGTATGTATGTATGTATGTATGTATGTATGTATGTATGTGATTACCTAATTGTGATTTCCTAATTGTGTTTACGGGAAAGAGCCCAAAGCTCGTATCTTCCCGTCTCCTGATCGGTTCCATTTTTAGACTTAGTGATACTTATCATACCTGTCCTTAAAACTATGGATTGAGGTAGCATTAACTACCTCCTCGCTTAGCGAATTCCAATTATCAACTACTCTTACACTGAAAAAGTATTTCCTTACATCCTGCAAACAAGTTTTCTTCCGAAGCTTCAAACTATGACCTCTAGTTCTAGAGCCAGCCATATCGAAATATCGATCCCTATCCACTCTATCATAACCATGAAGGAATTTAAAGACTGTCACCATATCCCCCCTTACTCTTCTAGCTTCGAGTGATGGCAAGTCTAATTCCCTCAGCCTCTCATCATAACCGAGATTGCGTATTTCTGGCACCAGTTTCGTGGCATGTCTTTGAACTTTTTCAAGCTTAGCTATGTGCTTTTTCAAGTGCGGATTCCAAAAGGGGGCTGCATATTCGAGTTTTGGCCTCACATAGGTTACATAAATATTTCTGAACATTTCCTTGTCCATGTGCCTGAAGGCTACCCTTACATTTGATAAGAATGCATATGCTGCCCTTACTACGCCATTTATATGTATTTCTGGAGACAAATCTGCCAATATGTTTACTCCTAGATCTCTCTCATTTTCTGTCTCCTGAAGTTGTACTCCAGCCACCGAGTAGTCAAGCTTGGGCCTTCTTGCACTTGTACCCATTCTCATTACCTTACATTTTGAGGTATTGAATTTCATTAGCCACTTTTCTGACCACTCATGCAGATTATTTAGATCCTCCTGAAGTTCTCTACCATTGTTCTCGTTTTTTACTTTCTTCACAATCTTTGCATCATCTGCAAACATATTCATGAATGAATTTACAGACTCTGGTAGGTCATTTACATATACAAGGAACAAAAGTGGCCCTAAAACTGAACCCTGTGGAACTCCACTACTAACTCTTCTCCATTCAGACACTGAGTGTCTTACTCTAACCCTCTGTTCCCTTCCTTCTAAGTAAGTTTTTATCCATTCCAAGACATTTCCACCTATTCTAGCCATTGATTGCAGCTTCCTAATAAGTCTCCCATGTGGAACAGTGTCAAACGCTTTCTGGAAGTCTAGGAATATGCAATCTGCCCAGCCCTCTCTTTCCTGTAAGATTTGGCTTACCTCATCATAAAATTCTAATAAGTTTGTTACTGTTGATCTTCCTTCTGTGAAGCCATGTTGCCTCACTGACAAAAAGTTGAAGGATTCCAAGTGAAGAGAGATATGTTTCCTTAGTAGTTTCTCCATAAGTTTGCAAACTATGCTGGTCAAGGAAACTGGTCTATAGTTCAGAGCCGTATCCCTCCTTCCCTTTTTGAAGATAGGTATCACATTTGCTTGTTTCCAGCATCTTGGAATCTCCCCCGACTCCAATGACTCCTTAAATATGATACTTAGTGCCACTGATATTGTGTTTGCGCATTTTTTAAGCACATGAGGGGATATGTCATCAGGACCTGTAGCTTTATGAACATCTAAATCCATCAGCGCTTTGCATTCCTCTGTGGCTGTAAGGTTGATGTTCTCTAATACCGGCCCTTGAGCTTCTATCACTGCAATCTGAGGGGGTGGGGTATTTTCTACTGTAAATACTGACTGAAACTCCTTGTTCAATTCTTTGCAGATCTCTTCGTCCGTCTCAGTGATGCTTCCATCCGCTCTCTTTAGCCTTAAAACCTGTTCTTTTACCTTCAGTTTTCCTCTGATAAAGCTGTGGAAAAGCTTGGGATTTTCTTTAGCCTTCCTGGTGATGTCCCTCTCATAATCTTTCTCTGCCTCTCTCCTCTTACTTAGGTAGTCATTTCTTGCTCTTTTGTAGGTTTGCCAGGCATTTATGTTTTTTCTCCTCCTATACCTTTTCCAGCATTTGTCTCTCCACTCCTTAGCTCTTTTACACCCATTATCGAACCATTTCTCTCTGGCATGAATTACACCTACTTTGGTGACAGGTATGCAGCAATCTACTATCTTCCCATATTTCTCACAAAAGATGTCATACATTTCTTGTACAGATTTGTTGTAAAATAAGGTTCTCCAGTCAATAACTGCAAAAAGCTCATTCATTTTGATGTAATCTCCTTTCTGATAGTTCCTCCTCATGTCCTCAGTGCCTCTACTCTCAGGAAGAATGTCTTCAATGATATACTCCATCAACAACACACAGTGGTCACTCTTTCCAATTGGTGGTTCATACTCAATATTTTCAATATCCAACACATTATCTGTGAACACCAGATCAAGTAGTGATGGCTCATCCCCACCCCTGGCTCTTGTTGGTTCCATTACATGTTGGTGTAGGAAATTCCCTTGTACGCAATTTAGGAATCTTGCCCCAAAGGAGTCCTCACCACTGTGTGGGTCAAGATTTATCCAATCTATCTCTTTATGATTAAAGTCTCCCATAATCAAAATCCTACATTTTTTCTCCCGCGCCATGTTAACAACTGAGTTTATGACTTCAATCGTACCTATATGACTTTCCTCATAAATTTCAAGCCTATTTTGGTTCCTTGGTGGGTTGTATACAACAGTTATTATAATGCTCTCTGACAGGGTATTTATGCGAGCAACAAGAAATTCCCTGAACTCACTTTCTATAGCCAAGTTTATCTCTTCAACTTGAATCCTCTCACTTATGAGCAGTGCTATCCCTCCACCAGTCCTCTCAGATCTTTCGACCCTTAGTATTCTGAAGCCCTTAGGAAAAACTGTGACACTGTTTATGTCCTCACTCAACTTAGTCTCTGTAATTGCTACTATATCTGCCTTACTGTTGTGAATCCTATCTTTTAATTCTACTGCCTTACCAGCTAATCCATCAGCATTTGTGTATAACAATCTTAATGAGGCCCCATCCCCTGATCTTCTGTCATTATCTTCTTTATCTCCCCTTTGTCTGGAAGTATTCCGTAACGAAAATTTTTCTTCTCTTCTTCATTTCTTTCATCATTTAACCTTCTTGCCTCTTGCAACAAGTTTTTGATCTTTCCCATCTCTTCCTGTGTTCTGTATCGTCTAATGAACACTTCTTTGCATTCTTGAAGGTCTTTTAGACTTTTTTTTCTCAACAATATTTCCCTACATGTCTCCCCTCTCTCAAAGGTTACTTTTGTTGGTCTGGGCTTTCCTTCCCTCGAATATTTACCTAGTTGGTGTATGTTTACAATATCCTCAGGACCACATACTACTCCAAGCTTTCTTATCAGGTCTACAACGTTAGCTTTATTTTCTTCAAGTCTCCCCTGCCATGTTGGCTCCTGGGATTCACTTATGCCTGAGATTACCACTGTCTTCTCCTTATCAAGTGCCTGTCTGATGAGTGGGTTTGCCCTTTCCATCACAACGTCTTTCATTTTTTCGATTACTGTCTCTTTATAATCAACTGTTTGTATGTTTTCCAGTGCCACCACCTTTACAGCCTCTTTTACTGCCACATTCCCCTTTAGTGCATCAGCATGTATGTATGTATGTATGTATGTATGTATGTATGTATGTATGTATGTATGTATGTATGTATGTATGTATGTATGTATGTATGTATGTATGTATGTATGTATGTATGTATGTATGTATGTATGTATGTATGTATGTATGTATGTATGTATGTATGTATGTATGTATGTATGTATGTATGTATGTATGTATGTATGTATGTATGTATGTATGCATGCATGCATGCATGCATGCATGCATGCATGCATGGATGGATGGATGGATGGATGGATGGATGGATGGATGGATGGATGGATGGATGGATGGATGGATGGATGGATGGATGGATGGATGGATGGATGGATGGATGGATGGATGGATGGATGTATGTATGTATGTATGTATGTATGTATGTATGTATGTATGTATGTATGTATGTATGTATGTATGTATGTATGTCATGCATGCATGCATGCATGCATACATACATACATACATACATACATACATACATACATACATACATACATACATACATACATACATACATACATACATACATACATACATACATACATACATACATACATACATACATACATACATACATACATACATACATACATACATACATACATACATACATACATACATACATACATACATACATACATATATATATATATATATATATATATATATATATATATATATATATATATATATATATATATGTATATTATGTATATATATATATATATATATATATATATATATATATATATATATATATATATATATATATATATATATATATATATATATATATATATATATATATATATATATATATATATATATATATATATATATATATATATATATATATATATATATATATATATATATATATATATATATATATATATATATATATATATATATATATATATATATATATATATATATATATATATATATATATATATATATATATATATATATATATATATATATATATATATATATATACACTTGTACTCTCATAAAATATTGCATTATTTAAGATTTTCCGGGAATATTGCCTATATAATATTAGTGAATTTAAAGTGTGACTCAGTCTCTTAAGGTAGCATGTGTACTAAGACAGTAATAAGAAAGATGTACAGTTTCAAAATTATATGCCTTATTCCATGGTTGTCATCATAAGCGTTAATTATTCTCTTTCATTTATAGGAGGATATTCACTTTCACGCGTCTTTCTAGTTGCATTTATGTTAGCCTATCTATCGTCAGATCTCATGAGAAAATAGTCTTCTTCATTATTATCAGACAAGATCCATTCATAAGATACAAATCCCATGCGAAAACCAGAAACCTAAAGGAGAAAACTCTATTGTATCACTTACAATACGTTCATGTTTTTCATTTTCATCCTATTCTAGTAAAAAAAATAATTTAACCTGGTGAGTCTGAGCCTAAAATCACACAAAAATTTCAAATTGAGGTGAGATTTTTATGAAGCTACCAAAGTGAGTTCGGTTTATTTCAAAAAATTAAAAGAAAACTGACTGAGATGAAATGTGGAACATGCAAAGTGACAATCTTAGCAAAATGCAATTTTATGGGATAAAAATAAGAACTAAAGGCATACTTTCGTTAGCAAAGTAGACACAGAGTCATCATCAGTTACTTGATATTATTTGGTGAAATCCTTTTCCCTCGAAAGACACGAAATGATCTATAGCTGCAAATAAAAATATATAAGTTTTTAAAATTTTTCTAAGCAATATCTAAGACTACCCGACCCTCAATACCCATCCATTAAACACACAAGTTTGGAGATTGAATGAAGGGGGAGGTGGAGCGAGTTGAAGTCAGCTCTCAGTTTCTCTTGTTTTTCTCCCTCGCAAAACTTGAGATAAAAGTTTATTTCAGTGAGATAGTTTTCGGACCCAATCAAGATTCCTATTAGATAATGGGGTGAGTGTATTATCATCAACTGACTTTATTTTTTTAGAAAATTTAATCAAATATTCTTAAAGGGAAATTTTATCTTTATTCACCAACAATAACATTGGAAATTATCCAAGCATATTCCCTCCCACTGTCTGGACCCGAACCTGGAGACCTGTTGAACAGGGCTCCAGAACTTTGTGCTTTTGGCCATAAATGTCATAAAACAAACTATTCCCAGTCTATTTATCTTTGGAAGACAATTTTTCCACAACACAAATTAATTTTTTTTCAACTCTACGAGAAAAAATAATGCATCTGATACATAGTAATGATGAATATCATTAGCTCCCAAAAATTATTACAGCAAGGTGCACATACAGCATTTATGTATACACTAAGGCCAACAGGAGGATGCTTGAGTTATGCAACTCACCCAGTCACAACAAGTCTCATTCACCATGATTTGCTCAGTACTAACACATTCACATATTCTTCACATAATCATGCCACCAATTTCCTCCCCTCCAGTTTCACTCATTCTTCATCTAAGCAAATAAAAAGAGCAAATTACTAGCCTTTTTATTCTAATTTTCCCTGCTGCACTCCTTCTTACGCCTTGAATCATGGCGTAAGGAAGCTATGATGATGAAATTTCGTCCCCAAGCTCCATTTAATTTAGTCGTCTTTTACGTCATGAAGGGGAACATCTAAACTGCATTCTTATCCCTCGCCTCAAAAGAAAAATATAAACATGAAGAGTAAGATAGAACAGGAAATGACTTTCCACTTAACCAATCAAACCATCAACACATCTATAAATTCAATCAAGACAAAATAAAAGAGAGAATTGAAGTTAGGGGAAGAACTAAAGAAGAATATGGTAGTAAAATAGTGAAATAAAATAATACATATATATATATATATATATATATATATATATATATATATATATATATATATATATATATATATATATATATATATATATATATATATATATATATATATATATATATATATATATATATATATATATATATATATATATATATATATATATATATATATATATATATATATATATATATATATATATATATATAAATATATATATATATATATATATATATATATATATATATATATATATATATATATATATATATATATATATATATATATATATATATATATATATATATATATATATATATATATATATATATATATATATATATATATATATATATATATATATATATATATATATATATATATATATATATATATATATATATATATATATATATATATATATATATATATATATATATATATAATAAAATATCGTAAGTGGCTTATAATAAGGAAAATATAAGACTAAATTACCTTATTAAATCAAAACATGAGAAATGTTGCCCTTACATAAAAACCAAAAAAAATTGAATAATATTTTAGATACATCAAATGTGCAAATGCAAGACAAGCTAATATCGTTGAGGTTATCTTACTTCTTGCGTCATTAGACGTAAGTCGATACCTTCACGCTTCTGTATTTTCCACTTCTAACATATATTGAACAGGTGTTTGTTTCTTTGAGAACTCTACTTCTATATATCTCAAGATATATATAATAGGTTTCTCAGATACTTATAAAGAATATTTTTAATATTGGAAAAAAATATTATTGCTTTTGCATACGATTGTAAAATCTTAAAAGTGAAGCATTTCCATATGCAATGCTATAAATTCATCATAATTGTAGTAATTGGAAAAACTCTGTGTATATGTGTTTATGTGTGTGTGTGTTTGCGAGTGTGAGCGTGTATGTGTAAGCGTGTTTGTGTGTGTGAATGTGTGTGCGTGTGAGTGTATACTTGTGGGCGTGTGTGAGTGTGTATTTTTGTGTATTTTAAAAATATGTAATAGTCATCATACATTGGTGTCATAATGCACATTTCATTTATATTTTTGTGCTTTTTTCGGTTTTAGTTCCGAACATTATAATATTTGTATAAATGAGAGTATTCAATCATGCTGGTAAACGCAAACAAATGCTGTACGAAACAACATTCAAACTATGTTGCTAGAAATATTTACGCAAGAAACAGTATTTGAAAATATCTCTGTAGTGTCTTTCAATGCAGTTTTGTTTTTCACTACATTTTAATATTAGATAACTAATATCCGGTGTTTTAATTTTGAGAATTGGTTGCACCCATCATTTTCATTTGGTAATGCTCTTTTCAACATCATTTCGACGTACATGAAAACATACTCAATAGATATCAAACTATTTTGATACATAGAAGCATTTGGCATAGCAACTGTGGTATCAAAGCATCACCTGGGCACAAGATTATATACACATATTAATCCCTTGTCTAATATGACCAAAAAGACCCTTCATTTGCTGTACCTTGTTTATAGTGAGATCAGAATCATATGCAATTAAAATACAAACAAAAAAAGGGAAAGTCTCAGACAACTGTAAGAGAATGATACAGGAGAGAGAAGAAAGATAAAGTAATGGAATATTTGGAACTATATAAGACTGTCATAAATCATGCGAGCGCTAGAGAGCTTCGATGAGGATAATTACAGCTGTCCTATCTAACTAAAATTTGATGCCAAATAATAGGATATACATGAAGTATTCCTAAGTGACCTGATGGCCATTACTAATTCAGGTCAACTTGAGAAAGCCTTATATTAGCTGTCATTAAGAACCAAATTTTACCAACCTGATTAAGAAGCAAACCCTAACCTAACCTAATATTATTACAACAGGTGCAACTTCATTTCTTAACTGGGGATTCCGTTCCAAATATCCCTCTAAGTAATCATTATTATTATTATTATTATTATTATTATTATTATTATTATTATTATTATTATTATTATTATTATTATTATTATTATTATTATTATTATTATTATTATTATTATTTATTATTATCATCATCATCATCATCATCATTATCATTATCATTATCATTATCATTATCATTATCATTATTATTATTATCATTATTATTATTATTATTATTATTATTAATATTATTATTATTTGGGAGATGGGCCTACACCCACGCATAGGAAATGTATTATTATAAGAACATATGCCGACAGTTTCTCATTCTATTGGGACATCTATTGATATCTGAGAATAGGCGTGTAGCATTAATTCTAATAATTATGAAAATTTATATCTGAATCTCTTCTGGACTTTACTCCTTATATTATTTTTTTTTCTGATTGTGATACCAGGACCGGCCAAAAAAAAATATAAATAAATAAATGTGCCCTCATCTGTCCTGGGCACGAAGAAAACATAAAGTAAAGAGAAACAGAGATGGGGAGTGTTGTTGTTTGTCAGAAGTGAAGGGATAATAAGAGATGTGTAATAAATATCCAAGAATATTTGGTGTTAATGTAGGCATAGAAAAAGAGCCGTAACTGGTGGAAGACTTATCGCAGAACTATCCTGAACAGCCCTATTTAAGTCAAAAAGACACTTTAGCTGTAGTATCACAATGGGGGGATGATGCCATGGGCCAACCAACTTCACGGAACACTTGGATCAATTCCTACAACATTAAGATATTTTTTTAGTATCTGAGAAATTCTCCTGTCATTTCATGCTGTTAAAGGGAATCATATGGTTGATTTTCTCCTACCTTAAATATGAATGCAATCACGCACACATATAATATACAAGTATACATGCAAACATGCTTACATACATATATACATGCATGCTTACATACATACATACATACATGCATACATACATACATACATACATACATGTATATATATATATATATATATATATATATATATATATATATATATATATATATATATATATATATATATATATATATATATATATATATATATATATATATATATATATATATATATATATATATATATATATATATATATATATATATATATATATATATATACATACGTATATGAGTGCGTGCGTGCTTATGCACATGCGCATGCACGTTAGTGCACACACACACACACACACACACACACACACACACTATATATATATATATATATATATATATATATATATATATATATATATATATATATATATATATATATATATATATATATATATATATATATATATATATATATATATATATATATATATATATATATATATATATATATATATAACTTTTCATTTTCTTGGTGTGTATTCACATAATTTATTTTTCACATATAATTTAACTTAACTTTCATTTTCGCTTTTCAGACTGGCCCAAGAGACGGAAGAAGCCTTTTGTGATTCGTACAAGCCCCGTAAAGAGGTAAATTCTTTTTAATTTTCAGAGTTTTCGTATTCTCTGTTTATTGTTGTTTATTTTGTACTATTTTAATTTTTGCATTAATAACCAATATGTCATAATATACTTCACATATTACCATAGTGTATTTTGAATAACTTCTTATAGGAACTCAGTTTTGCATATTTTTTTTGCGATTGCGATATCACAGATATTACACAATTTTTAATCATGTTATCAATCCTACTTCTAACCCCCAGTCTCATGTTATTCGTGTTATTTTATTTTGCATTCACTCATTTTCAATATCATTGCGTTGCGAAGTAGTTATTAGTAACGTTTCATTTGAAATGTTAACTTATACTTTTTGATCGAATTAATATACGTATATATGGAACGAGTATTCACATTGGATACGTGTGCGTATATATATGTAGACGAATATATATATATATATATATATATATATATATATATATATATATATATATATATATATATATATATATATATATATATATATATATATATATATATATATATATATATATATATATATATATATATATATATATATATATATATATATATATATATATATATATATATATATATATGGGGGGAATGTGTGTATGTGTGTGTTTCGGGTTCCTGTACTACTGTTGCTATCAATTTAAATTTTTAGATTGATATTTGCATTATTGTTTTAGAGTGAACAGTACTTATATATATATATATATATATATATATATATATATATATATATATATATATATATATATATATATATATATATATATATATATATATATATATATATATATATATATATATATATATATATATATATATATATATATATATCTATATCTATATCTATATCTATATCTATATCTATATCTATATCTATATCTATATCTATATCTATATCTATATCTATATCTATATCTATATCTATATATATATATATATATATATATATATATATATATATATATATATATATATATATATATATATATATATATATATATATATATATATATATATATATATATATATATATATATCTTGTATAGAGTTGATTGTAGTCACCGTGGCTCAAGCGGTAGCGTCCGCGACTCTGAGGTGTTAGGTCGACGGTTCGCGCCCCGTCACTGTCAGGGTAAGGATTACATCTGCCTAAACAGGTCCATCGCAAGAAGGCAACCGTCCTAGCCCTTGGTAGAAAAGGGAGTCCGTGACGTAAAACTGGAACATGTTGTATAGACTTTATTTTGTAGGCTTAGAAAGGAATTCCGTATCAGACCATTATTTAAATATGCTGTCCCTGTTGCCAGGAAGATAAGTATATTTTTTTCCTTTTTCTCTTTATCTATCTATCTATCTATCTATCAGTCTGTCTGTCTATATCTCTACCTACCTACCTACCTACCTACCTACATGCCTGTCTGCCTCCCTGTAGGCCTATCTATCTATCTATCTATCTATCTATCTATCTATCTATCTATCTCTATATCTATCTATCTGTTTAATATATATCTCTTGTTAATCAAGTAACGTATAGACTCATGTATCTATGTGTGCGTGTCTGTATATGTAGATGTTGTATATTTATCAGGAATGAACAAATAAAAGCTTTCATCTGATAGTATTACTTTCAGAACAAAAAAATAAATAAACTTTCGAAGCTTATTCTCTCATAAAACTAAAATGTATCATCTTGCTAAGAGCTGACACATTTCATGCTTTTTGCTTTTATGAGAGAATTTCTGAAGTACGCTTTCTTCCATAACCATTTTCTCAAAGTATCTCTTTAAGTCTTCTGGAATATCTCCTTTTTAAGAGGCGAGAGTATCATATCCTTCTCATGAATGAAGAAAAATGCTTTAATTCTTGATATTCAAAATGGGATTTAGTATTAAAGTCATTCTATTTTATCAAGTAAATGGAATATTCCTGCACTTACTGCGTTTGCTGTGAGTAGAATTATGAATACAGATAAATGAAAAGAAAAATTATTATTATTATTATTATTATTATTATTATTATTATTATTATTATTATTATTATTATTATTATTATTATTATTATTATTATTATTATTATTATTATTATTATTATTATTTTTATTGTTATTATTATTATTATTATTATTATTTTTTTTATTTTATTATTATTATTATTATTATAATTGTTATTATTATTATTATTATTATTATTATTATTATTATTATTATTATTATTATTATTATTATTATTATTATTATTATTATTATTATTATTATTATTATTTCTGCCATAATTATTATTAGTTGAGGCTACAGATATTCAGTTTCCCGTAAAATACTCCCTAAACACACCCTTGGCATTGATTGAGATGGCACTATAAATATATATCCCTCGAAGTCTTTTCTCTATCTGGTACTAGGAGGAAAGACGTAAAAGAAAACCATATATATAAAGGTTATGTCACAGGAAAGAGACTTTCTGGAGCCCAGTGTGACTTATATTGATGGTTCAGCAAGAGAAGAAAAATGCTTAATAAAATTTTGTGAGATATTTCCAGAGAATAAAAAAAGTTTTGATAGGAATACCTCAAGGGAAGCAAAAAAAAAGTATGAATAAAAATCAATTTTATTTAATAAAAATATATTAACTCACTTCTTACCCGACTAATCGCTCTCCTATCTTTAATATGGACTCGAAGGAGAAAAGGCGAAAATCTATGAAGCTTAACCTATGACATATTTATTAAAAAAGGTGTATACATGTAATAACAAGTTTATTTACAAATTAACTCTTGTTATTTGGAAAAAAATGAATTATCTTAATAATTTAAGCGAAACTCTGGCTTAGCAAGTAAAAGATTGGTTTTCCTTACAAAAGAACCTGACTTCGAGATAGAGAAAGCTCCACACAAAATACTTCACACGGTCATGTCCAGTATATGGGAAAGAAAGTAGTGTCGTATATAGTAACCCAGACCCTGTCAACTCATCAGGCATAACACGTGTGTAAGTGGAAATCGCACGCCATCTCTGGAAGGAACAACATCATCAGGTCAGGCACGAGAATAACCAAGTATATACGTCGCCAGGCATTTCATGCCTAATAAATAGAAGAATCAATTTAAACGAGTCCCTTACATGCAATGCGTTATATGACGAAACAATTAGGTATCAAGGTATTATTTTTTTTAAGAGTTTGACACCAGGAAAGGCAAAAACTGCCCTCATCAATAAAGGCCCGAGAATTAAAAAACAACAAGACGAAGGACAAGAAAAATGTTATGGACAAGGCAGAGATGAGGTAATGATACACAAAGGAAAAGGACACATTGAACATATAGTCAAAGTACTGAGGGCCTAGAGATTTAGAGGACTAGGCCCAGAGATGATGATAGATCCACTTTTTGAAGGAAGATAGGTTATAAGAATTTGGAAAGACAGAAGGAGGAAGAGAGATGCTGAGTCTGGAGGTAGATGGGAAGAAGCAGTCACTGCACCAACAAATCCACAAGCTAAAAAATCTCCACACAGTACCTGTGAGATGAGGCAGCTTGGCAAGTGTTACGTGGCCTCGGCGGTGGGGGAGAGATGCAACTTGCCAACTCATCAGAGCAGCAATGGAAGTAGTAGCGATAGAAGAGAGAATGGGATGATACCTTAAGGCGGAGAGAAAGATAATCCAGATTAGAAGTAAGAGAAGGATTATTAATGAGTCTGACAGCCTTAGTTCAACCTTTTCAAGGAGATAAGCATGAGAAGAAGCACCCCAGATGTCTGACCGGTACTCTAAGCAGGGATGGATAAGGCCTTTATAGATTTTAAGTAACTAAAAAGAGGAAAAGTAATGACGAAAATGAAACAACCCCCAATTTTTTTGGATGCAAATTTAGATTATGTGATTCTTTCAAGACAAGTTAGGTGCTATATGGATTCCTAATATGTTGATAGAATTAAGAGGGTAACTTTCACTAGTTTTGAAGACAATAAGGCTATCAGGAGGAGAAGATGATAAAGATATAGCCAGAAACTGTCTGGGAGGAATTAAATTTGACTAAATTTTGGGTTCCCCACTCAGATACTCTCTACAAATGGGAGTTGAGAGTAGAAGAAAGAGTGAAACGAGACTGATTACGAGTAGCAGATGAAAGTTGTGAAGAAAAGGCAGAGGAAAAGTGAAATGTAGAATCGTCGGCAAAGGTGTGAAGAAGAGAGGAAGATGGGGGCGGAAGGAGGTCATTGATGAAGAGAAGGAACAAAGCACTCTGGAACACCGCTGGTAACAGGGAATGAGCTAGATGTTGCACCGTCAACTACTACAGATATAAAACCATCAGAAAGAAAACTGGAAATAAGAGAACAAAGAGGAAGGGTAAAGCTATAGGCAGGGAGTTTGGCCAACAAAGCTTTGTGCCAGACTCTGTCAAAAACCTTAGAGATATAATGGGCGACGACAAAGGATTCCCCATGGTTACCCAGAGAAGATAGCCATACATGAGTAAGATAGGACAGAAGGTCACCATTGCATCTTGCCTTGCAGAAGCCGTACTGGTGATCAGAGATAAGTGAGTTTGAGTCAAGGCATTTCAAGAATGGAGCATTTTAGCAAAGTTTCGAAATTAAAGAGATTAGGGCAATAGGTAGGTAGTTTGAAGGAAAAGAGCGGTCACCCTTCTTAGGAGCAGGTTGCAGCAGAGCATGCTTCCATGATGAAGGACAGATACTGGTTGAGAGAATGAGGCGAAAAAGTCGGCAAAGAACAGGATCCAGTTCATCTGCAAACTCCTTAAGGAATCTTAGAGAGATACCATTGGGACTAAATGGCTTTTTCGTCTTTAGCGATCGAAGAACCTTATGAACTCTGCGTGAAGAGAAGATAAGGGAGGGCAATGGGTTAGAGGGGGGTAAAGCGGAGCGAGTAAAATAAGAAGGAGAGGCTTGGTACGACTGGTGTGCCCGATTCCTGACCTGGATAGCCATGGAGCAGGCACTGTCAAACCAAGGTTTAGGGGGAGAAAAAGTTATTGTAGAGGAGTGGATGCCCACCTCCATTCCAGATGTTATGATCTCGGCAACTTTTAAGGCTACCTGATCAGGGTTACGGGACCGAAAGCAATAGTTATCCTATGTGAAGACAGAGGGAAATTTACTCAAATCTTCACATTGGGTACGCTCGAAGTGCCAAGGGAGGCACTGAGTAAAAGGGATTTGTGGAGGGGGAGAAAAATTGGAAGAGATTGAGATCACAGAGTGGTCAGAGTTACCAAGAGTGGAAAGCACAGAATAGGTGTAGTTTGAAGGGTTAGAAGCAAGAAATAGGTCAAGAGTGTTAGCTGCACATTTGCTTCGATCGGGAACACTAGTAGGATGTTTGATAATTTGCTCCAGATCGTGAGTAATAGAAAAAGCAAGGGCCTCACTTCCTCCCACACTGATGTGAGAAGAATTAAGGCAGAAACTGTGGTGTACATTGAAGTCTTCAATGTAGAGATCTTCAGCATGTGGATGAGAAGATAATAAGGACTCATGGCAAGAGACCAGATATTCAAAGAAAGACGCAAAGTCAGTGGAGTATGGAGAACAGTAGCAGAAACAAAGGGATATAGTGGTAGTGGAGAGATAGATTTTTAGCCAGAGAACATCAAAGTCAGGAAATTCAACGTACATGAGCCTCGCAATAGGAGTGTTAGTGTTGCCGTAGGCAGAGACTCCACCTTTGGAACGAAATGAGAATACAGGTTATTGTGTGAGATTTGAAATGGGTCAGTGGAAGCATGGCTAGACCGCTGGATTTAAGAGAGAAGGAGTAAGTTAAATAGTAATAAGTAAAATGAAATGGTATGTTGTACCTATCGAAAACTGCTTCCAAATATATGAATATTTTTACTCGCGATAACTTTCATATTTGACTTTGTAACTGGATGAAATCTACTTATTTCAGTGTTCCTATCTTTAAAATAACTCTTGCAGAAAGAGAAAGAGCATAACAGATTAGCATAAGTATAAATTTGTTAGAGCAGCAATTCTTTTACTGAATATATTAAAAACTCCTTTCAGTTTCCTTTGACATGTTTCATTCTAAACTACTATATATTCTGATTAGTAAATCATGCGCCATTCCTAATTCAAAATGACTTCCTTTATTCTTAATTTCTTTATTTCATGTATTATAATAAAAAAAAAGGCACTGACTAGCAGCTATTTCTATATTATCTAATGTTCTTTACTATATGAGATATATTGACTGGAACAGCATCAAATCTGTATCATATATTCAACAGAACAATTTCAATACATTAGTTATAAATCCATTAAGTCTATATATATATATATATATATATATATATATATATATATATATATATATATATATATATATATATATATATATATATATATATATATATATATATATATATATATATATATATATATATATATATAATATATATATATATATATATATATATATATATATATATGTATATATAACTGCCGTTAACAAGTCATTATAAGTTCCAGGGATTTAAAATACCTACAAAAATGTGAATTTTAAAAGTAAAATGAGATATACTTTGATGGTAAACTTTGGAATATATCATAAGTTCAGAAATGTCTTAATTTCTTTATAATTATTAAGTGCTTGCATTGTAGAGGTGAAATATGGCTTATTTGAAACTTCTTTTAGCCAAGAATACTGGAAGAAATGGTGTTTCAATTTTTTGGTTATCTGTTACCGAATTTTATATAGAAACAAAAACTTACTTACTATCCTCTTGCTGTTGCCAAGAAACCCAAAGCTTTGCTAATGCGCATTCCAAAACAAAACTGAAATTCCATATCGTTTCTATCAGAAGCTTTCAACATTTTCGTATAGGACTGGGGCTACTCACTACCATCTTGGTTTTAGTAAGAGAGCGAGAAGAAAGATAGATAGATAGTTAGGTAAATAAATAGATAAATAGATAGATAGTTCGATAGATAGGTTGATAGGTATATAGATATATTGGTAGATAGATAGATAAATCCAGGAAAGTCTAAGAGCAAAATGAGACATGTCAGAAGTAGACACCTTCTGGTAAATAATTCTGGTAATAGAAAACGAAGTTGTCTAGTAAATATTTTCTTAGATTGATGTGTATAAAATATGATAATAATATTAGATGTTTCTGGAACTATTACAGTAAAATCAGTAGCAGGATTGGCTGGTCCAGGACTTTCATGGCATGCTTGAACTAAATAATTAATTTCTGCTTAGTTGTTTATTGGTAACTTAAAATATTTGTGGAATTAATAACAAATACTGGTTATGAACTAAGAAATTATTCTCCAAATATAATTTCAGTATCTTAAAAATAATTCCTGACAACACATTTTAAACTCCCTGTTGCATTGGCGAATTGTTTAAGAAGAAATTAACATACTCATTATTTAATGCATTAGCATAATTTGATATTCACGAAACTGTTTCCTCTTTTCTAAGTGTTTTTTTTTTACGAGAGCCCCTCCCACCACATTTACATTAGCTGCATTTTCAGGATGTATTATCACAGCTAATTTATAATGACGTGGGTGAGGTACCGATGAATATATCATTTAACTATAAATTTTATTATTTCAGATTTACGAAAGAAGCAACAAAAAGCATGCTTAGAAAATATATATTTATGACATTTTTATGGCAATCCTAGTCTGAATGCATTTTGGCTATATGAAAGTTCTTCATATTCTGGCTAAAAATTATGTAAATTATAAATTATATCAATT
>JAXCGZ010019494.1:0-7500 GCA_037179515.1 Halocaridina rubra
TGTACCCTCCTTACACATGCTTCCTTCAAGTTTTATTTTGTTGCAAGAACAATTCATTCAGAGAAAGAGGGATAGTTACCCACCCCCCTACCCCATCACCTATCCCTTTTAGTTGCTCATACAGGCTTCTGGGAGTATAGTAATGAAATTCTTTCTCGCCATCACTAGGAATATGTTTTTTTTATTTAATAGTATGGGATATGTAAGGAATACATACATACATATGTATATATATATATATATATATATATATATATATATATATATATATATATATATATATATTATGAGTGCCTGACATCCTTGTAGACTTGTCGAATGTGCACCAAGAAAAGTTTGAGAAATAACTCATGAAATAGTGATAAAAACTGGCAACTAATATGCATGATTAAAATGGCGTATAACAGTTACATGCATATTTGATTTAGTATAGGGGATTTAAAAAATAATTATCATATTGTTTTGCGTAGTAAGATACTATAGCATGAATACAATTTATCATTCATTTGCTTTACATTTGTTAAAAAATAAGAGCTATTACATATATTACTAATAATTACTAAAATAACTGTTGTTATGGAAACTGCAAATTTGACATGTTTTGATATATCCAAATATTTAATAGGTTTTCGAGCCTATCATTTTGAAGGATACTGAAGTAGTCTTGAAGACATTTTTGTAACTGACAAATATATTCAGTTTTGGCGTCTATAGTGAACTGAAGTAAGGACTACTAGCTGCAGCTGAAGATACCAGAAGAAAATAAAAACACTGAACTACTTCAAATTTAATGTTTGCAGAAAATATCTTAGTGCCATGTTGGAGTGCTGATACGAGTGGTTTTATTAAATAAGGGACCATGAGGATTTTTATGACTTTCGTGAAAACCATGAAGGAAGAAGCCAGTATTCATACAGAATATATAATTTTATAAAACCGCCGCAGCAACGCCAATTCAGCACTTTTTTTACTTGATTTTGATGGCCATAAATGGAGTTGAATAATCAAGCACTGAATTAGTCAGTTGCAATTGGTATCAAGTATGTACGATCAGGATTTATATTCCGAGACTTTTTCTTTATTCATCCATTGCGATAGAATAAGAAAAACTTGCAAGACTATAATTTTTTGTGTAAGTAGTGATGTAAGGGAAAATGCAATCGACAAAACTGTTGATCACGTGTTGAAAATGATCCAGTGCATTGCTCTATCCAAACTGACTTATTATATCCAGTAAATAAGTTTAATAATACTGTTACTAACACTATTATTATTATTATTATTATTATTATTATTATTATTATTATTATATTATTAATAATAATAATAATAATATTATTATTATTATTATCATTATTATTGTTATTTTTGTTTTTGTTCTTGTTGTTCTTGCTCATGCATTTGGTGTCTTTATGGTATTCACTTCGCTTGTTGTTAAACATACATATTTTCATGCCTGAGCAAACTTTTTACTGGTCGCTAAGGTCCCAGTTTTACTAGTGAACGAACTTGCAACCGTACTGCATGCATAACTGACCACCTCACTTCTCATGCTACTTTCCCACCGTTCATCTTCAGGACTGTCAAAACCCTAAAACTTTCCAAGATATTGAGAGCATAAAGAACCGTCTATATATATTTTTTTAATTTATCGTCTATTCATAATTAACCTCTTTATCTCCCCTCTTATTATTATCTATTTCCTCTTATCATCCTGTCCATTGAGTTCCAGTTTTTTCGCTATTGTCAGAATATTTCATCTATCATATCTATCTATCTATCTATCTATCAGTTTCTGTCTATTTATCTATCTCTATCTATACATCTGTCTATCTATCTATCTATCTATCTATATATATATATATATATATATATATATATATATATATATATATATATATATATATATTATACTATATACAGGAGCCATAAACCCCCTTATAAGGGGGGATGGCTGAATCAAAGTAAAATACCTTGACTCAATGCGGTAAGAAAATACAGAGGAGGGAATTTATAGTCTCGTCGCTATTATATATATATATATATATAATATATATATATATATATATATATATATATATATATATATGTATGTATGTATGTATCTTACACGAAAAACTGATTTTCAAAATGTTTTTCGTGGATAATAGTATTGCTAACATCAAAATCTCATTATCCAGTTTTCGTAGATAATAGTATTGCTAACATCAAGATTTCATTGTGTAAAATATATATATATATATATATATATATATATATATATATATATATATATATATATATATATATATATATATATATATATATATATATATATATGATATCGGCTACCCCCAATTAAAGGGGGAAACAGCCAAGGTATATGTATATATATATATATATATATATATATATATATATATATATATATATATATATATATATATATATATATATATATATATATATATATATATATATATATTAATTGCATTACAGCCATTAAACATTGATATACCTACAAATGATATTGATATTTCTTGAAATATAATAATAATAACAATAAATAATAATAATAATAATAATAATAATAATAATAATAATAATAATTCGATTACTAGCGTATAGGTGTGCAATGTTTCTCATAATTTCTACATTTTATGAATTTAGCTTTGTCAGTAGGTTACATTTAATGGGTATATATTCCGTTACACTATTAGTAATAATTATTTCCTAATACCCGATAGTATCGTTCGTAACGTATTGGTGAAATGTGAAGTAAGGCAATAAATATATAAAAAGCAAGAAACTCTCCTCGTCCGCCATGATGAGAGATGTAGTTCTCTATTCTGTCAATAGATGGCGCTGGTAGTCCGATGGCATCTGTAAATACAAAACGTTTCTTGTCGGCGGCGCTAGAACTGCGCAACACGCGTGACGGTGAGTATGTGACGCTGTTGCGGCTGTGCTTCGGCGAGGGAATGATGAGTAAAAACTAGTCGGGTTAAAACGCAAGCAGGCCGGCCCTCTCTCCATTTCTGCTACTTGATCAATTAATTAATTAATTCTTGGTTATTTTCGCCAATGCGTGCATATGTAATTATAACGCATTATATAGATATAAAAAAAAGACCTTCGTATTTCGATCAAATAAAAAACCCAACGTTGCCACAGACACCCAAAACGAAATATGAATAAAGTGGCCTAAAGAACACTGAAAGTCAGTAATACATAAATAACTTGAAGAATTATGTGCGTATTGGGCAATATTTCGGTGAAAGGAATAGAAATGTCTTTTTACCACAGATATTGTAATATTAATTTCATTTGTATTTTTTTCGCTGTGGTTGTACATTAAAATCTCTTCTACTTAGAGTTATAAAAAATTTTCTCAAATACAAATAGACTGGGTTGAAAGAGATAATTCATTTTCGATATTATAACTGGCTAGTAAGACTCTTAATGTGACCTGACCAAAGATAGGTCAGTCTTTTATTTAATTGAAAAGACCATATTTAATTTGAAATAAATAGAGGTTGGTCGGCTATTATTTAATTTAACCTGATCAAAAGTAGGATAGCCTAATATTAAGTTTTACTAACTATTGGCAAAATAGTTATATTCAATTTGACATGACCAAGGGTAATGTAGTCCAATATCTGACCTAATATTTGACATGACTAAATGTACTGCCTTCTACGATTTAATGTGGCATGACCAAAGGTAGGATAACCTACTATTTATTTTGATATGACCAAACATAAGATAGCATACTATTTAATTTGATGTGTCCATAGATAGACTAGTCTAAAATTTAAATGGAAATAATCGAAGGTAGAGTAGTCTTATAATTTGGAATGACCAAATGTGATGTAATATATAATTTATGGTCAGTGGTAAGAAAGTTTAATATTTAACATGACTTGACCAAAGGTAGGCTAATATTTAATTGTATATACCCAGAGGTAGTCGAATATTTAATTTCACATGATCAAAGGTAGGGTAGTATACAATTTACTTTTTTCGTTACCAAAATTTCATATGACAAGACTAAAGTCAGGGCAGTTTAATAAATAATTTGACGAGACCAAAGGAAGATGTAATATTTAGTGACGTGACCTAATATTTTGCAGACTAATTTTTATATAACACCGAAAATTGGGGTATTTTGATATTTAATGATATTACCAAAAATAGTACACTCTAATATTTAATTTGCATGACCAAGAGGTAGGATAGTCTTAACTTTTAACTGTATGTAATAAGACCAAAAATAATGCAGTCTAATCTGACATGACTAAAAGATGCAAGTTTAACAGTTAAATTGCCATGAGTAAAATTAGCATACTTTAATATATAATTTGTCATAGCCTGACCGAAATAAATAATCTGACACTTGATTTGACATGACCAAAGGTTGGGTACACTAGCATGTAAACATGACCATATGTAGGACAATAAAAACTATTTGACACGACTAAAGTAGCCTAATCCTCTTGTAATTAGCACTTGTTTTTATTTCCATATTCCTTCTTATCTATAAAATTTTATATTTGTTTATAATTTGTGGGCCGCGTTATCTCAGTGGTAGAACCCGGGGGTCGGGAGATCCCACCATGTTAGGAAAAGCATCCAGCCTTTATCCCCCAATTCTAACATGTTTGTATCCACCTCCATTGGAATAAGGATTTATGACTCAGAACGGTGCTGTTTGTGTACAGCTTCTCTACCATTATGAGTTCAATTTACCATTCATACAGAGCTTACATTATTATGATGTGTATACTCAATGTATGAAACACGTCCTTTGCCTGAGATTTTCTCTAAGATATAATATATACCGCAGTTCATTATCTCATGTACTCATTGAAATATTTAATACAATATCGCTGCTGGTGAAAAAATATTTTTTTCTGTTGTATTATAAAGTTATTTAGAAGGATACATTTAACTAGTCCATATACTCCATGCTACGATTATCTGCACACCGGAGTTGCATTAAAATACTTCCGTTTCGATCGGGAAATGTTTTAATCCTTTGCCTTAGGCGTGTTCTGTCCAACAATTACTTATGTCAAGATCAGACTTTAAGTATGTAAATTGATAGAAAAATAAATAATTAAAATAGATGAAATTAATATATATATATATATATATATATATATATATATATATATATATATATATATATATATATATATATACACACACACACAAAGTAGGTGCAACTAATGTAAGAAGGAATACGTTTGCCTTGATTTTCACGGAAAAATATAAATTAAACGACTTAGTAAATAACATATTGCTAAGATACATATACGTAACCAGTGCAATAACCTTTATATGCTAACTCTATTAGGAGCAGTAAAACTAAGTCTTCGTTCATATTCTGACTACTCTACAAGGCTTACCTGTTTTAGTCATGAATATAATATTTAATTAATTACTTCATTAGTTGTCATCTAATATAGTAGTCGTTATTAATTTATTTCTACAAATATTTATATACTCAAGAAGGAAAAGCCAATGTATGAATAATAATGTGCATGGCTTCATTTTACGACTGGGGGGTCTACTTTTGTCTAATCCCCCTTAAGCTAATATTGGGAGACTGCAGGCAGGTGGGGCAGGAAGAGGGGGAGATTTGTTGACAAGCTTGACAAAAGGGTGTGGCTAAAGAGGAACAAGGGTGGGGAAGGAGGCTTGCAGGGGATTTTGGGAGGGTGAAAAAACGACCATGGAGGCCAAAATGACTTTCCGATTTGAAACCGGCTAGCGAAGTTGGATCATATCCAACCGCTTCATGGTGTCGGAGTGGTATATCCTCTCTCTCTCTCTCTCTCTCTCTCTCTCTCTCTCTCTCTCTCTCTCTCTCTCTCTCTCTCTCTCAATCGCTTAGGTACTACGTTTATATATATATATATATATATATATATATATATATATATATATATATATATATATATATATATATATATATATATATATATATATATATATATATATATATATATATATATACATATATATATATATATATATATATATATATATATATATATATATATATATATATATATATATATATACACATATATATATGCTTGTCGTAAAAGTCGACTAAATGGGGTGGAGCGAGGGACCTCGGAAATCCTCCTTTGTAGTTTCCTCCAACAAAGAGTCAAGTGTTTGGTTTGAAACAGACACCCCTGTTTCAGGGGGATTACGGCTCGTGTGTGTGTGTGTGTGCGTATATATATATATATATATATATATATATATATATATATATATATATATATATATATATATATATATATATATATATATATATAATATATATATATATGTGTGTGTGTGTGTGTGTGTGTGTGTGTGTGTGTGTGTGTGTATGATCAAATAAACACATTATCATATGTGCATATAATATTCATATTTCATATACATAGAATATCCTATTGCTTCCATGTGGCCATGCTTTTCGTAAGAATCGAATAAATGGAGCAGGGCGAGATGATTGGGAATCCCGCCATTATTTTTTTTTTATTTATTCATATAACTGTACATGGGAACATGTGCACATGGGCACTCCCAGTGATATTGCACTTGATGAACATTACAATCTATTTGGTTATGTATAAATAAAATATTAATATAATTTGCAATTAATTTTAAGTATCATAGCAAGTAATTAATAATAAAATATAGTGTAATAATTGATTAATGGCAGAAGAGCACTCTGCAATTATTAATTAAGAGCAATGATATTATGGTTTACATGTATTAATAGCAGATGAGCACTCTGCAATTATTAATTAAGAGTAATATTTGTAACAATATATTTAATAGCCCTTGTTAAGTGCTATCATTTAAGTTACATTTCACTTTTCATCAGTACTACTGCAGACAATATGAAGTGCTTATAGAATAAAAATTTTCAGGTTAGAATAATAAGTAGGTACATATACATATGCATGCATTAATTAGATGAGCAATAGAAACACCACTGGGGCTTTCTTCTGTGAAGAGTCAAGGTTTTGCTTTGACGCGGCCACTCTCTTACCAAAGAGATGTTTGTACGCATCACTTATTATAATATATATATATATATATATATATATATATATATATATATATATATATATATATATATATATATTCTAAAAAGTCCAACCTTAACGAGGTAAGGGTACTGTTAAATTACTTGAAATTGTAAACCGGGGAAGGAGAGTGAGAGTTAATTTTATTCAGACTAACAAAACAGATAATGATGTGAATGTCTAATAGTCTTAGCAATGGTGTATTGTTGATAAGAAGGTGTCTGTTGACGATAAAAATAAAAAAGAAATCTTTAAAGGGGGGATAGGTTCATATACCGATAAAGGTGGTCCGTCAGTACTTGTATAATTAGTTAGACATCTCGATGAAATATTTTGTATGGAACACAATAAAATAGGTGGTTTTAAGGAAAACAGTCGTTTTACTAACATATATGTTTTGGGATCTATGTAACTTTGAATA
>JAXCGZ010019494.1:17500-20000 GCA_037179515.1 Halocaridina rubra
TCGCTTGAGTTAATTTTTGCAGATTTCAAGGTGTTTCTAGTAATAATATCATTACTTCTTACTAAGACAGAGGCATTGTTCCAGTCAATATGGTGATTGCAATTAGCATAATGCTTGAACAAAGCACTGGAAGACCTACAATTCCAAACGTTATATTTATGTTGATTGACACAAAATTCTATTGATTTGTTAGTCTGGCCAACATAATATTTACCACAGTATTTACATATAGTCTTATATATAATATTAGAAGTAGAAACAGGACTATTTTTAATCAATATTGCCGAAAGTATTTTCATATTTGAAAACTAAACGGACATTTAATGTTCTCAAAATCTTGACTAAGCTATGACATTCCTGTAAAAAGAGAATAATTAGGGTTTTATTAGAATTCTAGACAACTTTAATGTCGGGGAGGGGAGGTCTGTGAATTAGGCGGTTTGCTGCACTGAAGCTGGTATTTAAGAACCAATTGGAATAACAAAGATAAAAACCCTTCTGCGGCCTCTGTTGCGACAGCTTTCAGTCCAGTTATTAGTTCTGTTGGCTCCGTCTTTTATAAGTTATTTAAGTTTTTAGTTCGTTTACTGTCCCCTTTATTGGAAAAAATATCTTCCTCCCATATATTGAACTCCTATATGGTGCTGGCTAGCACAGTGGTAACGCGCTGGCTTCGCATTCACGAGGTCGAAAGATCGGTTCCCGTCCAAGACCGAGAGTTTAAGCTGTTTCCTGGCAGGTACTGCTGTGGTTGGGCACCACAGTGGGGGGTTGGGGCTTGCCCCGGCTGACGAATACCCATTGTATTGTAATGGAAATAAAGGTTTAAAAAAAAAAACTGATAAACTTCAGACTCTTGTTATCACTCCAGATATATGAACAGTTTTGACGTTTGTTCCCTCTTTAACAAGTACCCATATATAACTTATTAGATTACCTTAGTTGTGAACTAGATACTCATTCTATTCAGTAACCTAAAATGTTGCTATGCAACTCATTTACCTTTGTGTTGCAGATTGCTAGTTTGTTTTTAACGATAAATGTTACCAACAAACTGTCAGTAGCTATGGCTATGGGAAACCCCTTATCCCCTCTTTTTTCTAATCTTTATATGGACTTTTTTAAAAGACAGTACCTTTCAACCATTGCCCTTATAAATACTATCTATCATTGGTTTTGTTATGTTGATGATGTACTGTGTTTTCCCCATACTGATATGAGCGTTCAGGAGTTTTTTACTAAGTTGAATAATTTTGTTCCCTCTATTAAATTCACTTTAGAAAAAGAAAATAACTATAGCTTGCGTTTTTTAGACATTTTATTACACAGACAACCTTTTTCATTGAGGTTTGATATTTTCAGATAACCCAGAAATAATCTATCTTATGTGCATTTTTATTCTGGTCATGATCTCAAAAATAAAGAAATCTATCTTTTCTCCAATGTTTCTTTGGGCTCTCCGCATTGTAAGCACAGAATTCCTTCATACTGAGAGTGATAAAATCTTTGATATTGGAAAAAAAAAATCTTTGTCATCCCAATTGGTTCTTAAATACCTGCCTCAATGCTGAAAACATTAATGTTGTTTCGCAATTTAATAATACCCTATTCCCCTTTTCAGGGATGTCATAGCTTAGTCAAGATTTTGAGAACATTAAAAGTCCGTCTAGTTTTCATATATGAATATACTTTTTGCAGTTTGTTGAGTAAAATAGTCCTGTTTCCACTTCTAATAGTATATATAAGATTCCATGTAAAGATTGTGATAAGTATTATGTTAGCCAGAGTAGAAAGTCATTAGAATCTCGTGTCAATCAACATAAAAATAACGTTCGAAAATGTAAGTCTTCCAGTGCTTTGCTCAAGCATTATGCTGATTGCAGTCACCATAGTGACTGGAACAATGCCTCTATCTTAGTAAAAAGTAATGATATTGTTACTAGAAACACCTTGAAATCTGCAAAAATTAACTTAACCGAGCACCGAAATATTAAGTCATGGTATATTTGGATTCATTCCATAGTATTAAGTATGGTTTAATCAAGTTTGAAAAATGTAATTTTGGATATAACATAAGTTCTTTTTATCTTATCTTCTCTTCATATCCATAATTGATTTATTCTTATTTTAAAAAAAAAATTATTCAGTATTTCTTTTCTTTTGTTATTACTATTATTTCACCATTATTTTTTGTCATTTCATCATTGATATATTATTAGCTTTAAAACACTATTATTGTCTGTATTTCTAATATTATCATCATTATGATTATTATTTTTTTTTTACTGATTATTCGTGATTACTGTTTATATCACTATTTTCCTTATTTTTGTACTGTTGTTATTTTTATATTTGGTTAATATTACTTCTATAATTATTTTATCTATTACTATTATCATTATTATTATTATTATCATTATTATTATTATTATTATTATTATTATTATTATTATTATTATTATTATTATTTTTATTATTACTATTATTATTATTATTATTA
>JAXCGZ010019494.1:30000-51496 GCA_037179515.1 Halocaridina rubra
TATATATATATATATATATATATATATATATATATATATATATATATATATATGTATATATATATATATATATATATATATATATATATATATATATATATATATATATATATATATACATGTATAAATATGGATGTATGTATGTGTATGTATGTATGTGTGTATGTATGTATATGTATGTATATAGGTACCTGTGCATGCATGCATGTGTATATGTACCTACTTATTATTCTAACCTGATCATTGTTATTCTATATCTGCTTCAAACTGTCTGCAGTGGTACTGTGGAAAAGTGGAAATGTAACTTCGATAATAGCACTTAACAAGGGCTATTAAAAATATTGTTACAAATATTACTCTTAATCAATAATCGCAGAGTGCTCATCTGCCATCCATCAATTATTACACTATATTTTATTATTAATTACTTGATATGATATTTAAAATTAATTGCAAATTCTGTTAATATTTTATTTATATATAACCAAATAGATTGTAATGTTTATCAACTGCAATATCACTGGGAGTGCCCATGTGCACGTCCTCATGTACAGTTTTTTGAATAAATAAAAAAAAAATCTCATATCCTGCATGACGTATATAGCTCACGCCCAAGGGTACCCCGTATGCAGGAGGGGAGTTTTCACGTGGCTTGCTCTGCTGTTGAGAGCAAGCCTTTCTTTCCGCGCGAGAGCCTGAATCAGTGTAGATGCCCCCACACCATGAATTATGGGATATCCCCCCCCCCTAAGTTTGGGGCTTCAGTTCAAAATCTCAAAGTTGAATGATGGCGTCGTGAGCCCAAGCCATGCCCATCTCCTCTTTGTTATGTGCTTTTGGACGACCTGAGGTTTTAAAAGGTCAAGCAACTTTGGTCAGGTACGCAGAGTATAGTTGACCCTGGTTGGGAGAAGTCACGTTCAGGGGACGGGGGCATTGAGGCCTAGAGGAATTTTATAGCTTCTAAATAAATTAACTGTGAAGTATCTTCGTTTATCTATCACCCTGCACGATTGATCCCTGGCCTGAAGTGTAGAAGAATATATATATATATATATATATATATATATATATATATATATATATATATATATATATATATATATATATATATATATATATATATATGTATATTTAGGCGTTAATCTCTTCACATCTGATAAGTCGCAACACTCCCCATCACTATTTCTCTCTACTTTATGTTTTCTTCGTGCCCAGGCCTGACGAGGGCAGTCTTATTTATTATTGTTTATTTTTTGGCCCACCCTGGTGTCACACTCATAAAAAAATTCACCCCTCTGAAAAATTTAAGCGATTTGCAATGCTAGGTAATTATAACCACATGATTTTATGTCTGATTCCAGTTTTTGGTTTCTCAATATTCTTTATATATATATATATATATATATATATATATATATATATATATATATATATATATATATATATATATATATATATATATATATATTTAGGAGTGTGACACCAGGACGGGCCATAAGAAAAAAACATAAACTGCCCTAATCGGGCTTTGGCACGAAGAAAACATAAAGAGAAATAGAGATGGAATGTTGTGACTTTTCAGATGTGAAGGGATATTACTAGATGTGTAACGAATATCCAAGAATATTTGTTGTAGATGTAGTCATAGAAAAAGACCCGCATCTGAAGGAAGACTTAACATCGAACTGTCCAGGAAAGTCCTATTTAAGTTCACAAAACTTTCAGCTGTAGTATCGCAAAGAGCGGCTGATGCGTTCCACTCAGCGTGGCATTAAAGTCGCACGTGGCACATGGGACGTGTCACGCCACTTCTGTGTGAAAATGTTTCATATATTTCCGGATGTTCGTTTTCAACTGGTGTTTCACGTGGCATGCCACGTGCGATATGCCACTTTGGTGTGAGAGCGGCCTTCCCGTCTCTTTAAGAATAAACTACGCACTACTTGATGACGTCATCATACCACGCCCCCATGCGCCCCGAAGCCACTTTTGGCAAAACCGCTCCCCAGGAAACACTGAAGCTATCTCGTGTGCACGGATCGATGTACGTTGCCATTGTTCACACGTGTGCACACACCACTCCCTTGTCCGCAGACTATGCTCTCTCTCTCTCTCTCTCTCTCTCTCTCTCTCTCTCTCTCTCTCTGCTATATATTCATGCCTAGAAATATAGACTACAGAATAATCAGGTATTATGTATATTCAAAATTGAATAGAATTATATGACAAAGATACTCTTATATTGATAATATCAACAGCAACAACAATAATAATAATAATAATAATATTTCTAATAATAATAATAATAATAATAATAATAATAATAATAATAATAATAATAAGTAATAATAATAATAATAAGTAATAATAATAATAATAATAATAATAATAATAATAATAATAATAGCTACAGAGGCCCCCTATACACAGATTTAGGCTTAAAAAGTGTCCCTTCCATAGAAACCCCCTGCCATCATCGCTCTTTCTCTCCCTCTTTTCCTCCCCAATCTCTCTCTCTCTCTCTCTCTCTCTCTCTCTCTCTCTCTCTCTCTCTCTCTCTCTCTCTTGCTCCTTCGCTTCCTCGTGTGCCGGGAAAGTTGCCAGCTCGATGTTTTTATTTCTATTATGCTCTAACAAATATGATGCTGTCTTTCTTCAGATTTATTTATAGTGGTTATGTACTTAATACATACATTTTATATGTACTTATATGGGTAACTTAAAAAGAGTGCAAAATATTGACATTATTCCAGTGTATCTTATATCTCCTACCCTCCCCCCCACCGGCCATAAGACTAATCGACAGACAGCAGAAGAGGTTCCATATCGTAATTTATTTCTTTTCTCTATCATCTCATCCTGGCTCCATTTACATATTATTCTGAATAATTTCGTATACAGCGCAGGATATACATCATGTTCATTCGCCTTTTTATTGTCTTTGGCACATAATCCAAGGATAGAAAGAAAAAACTGTTTAGCCAACATTTCCTTACATGACTGGCTCTGTCATATGCAATTATATGTCTATATAGTTATTTTTGTGACTATTCGTGCAAGTAATGAAATGATAAATATCTGAAAGTGACGATAAGTGAAGAATATTCATATTCATAATACAATTTAAAAGTAATTTAGAAGTTTTGCTAAACCACAGTGGTTGGCACGCCTGACACATAATACAACGGCCACAGGCTCCCTAGCCTCTCACCAGCCTCTGAGAAAGTTATTTGTGAAGGTTAAACTGACTAAATCTAATTGGCAAATACATTAAGTCACGTTAATTCATTGTAATTGCTATGAATACCTTCTGGAACAACATTATAATATGAAATATCTCCCTCTTCTCATTATTACAGAAATATGTGCAACTGAATCGTACGTCTGGACGGGTGTCAAAGTATTATCAGTTGTTTTTTGTATTTGTCTCGTTGTATTCATTCACCAATGTATGGATCGAAACTCTTACAGTGCAGTAAATTCAAAATGTGCTTTGTTACTAAAAACAAATAAATGTATTTATTTGAGGTAGGTTTAGAAAAAAAAAGTATTTAATAGCAACCAAGAGTATAAGGAAGGGCAATATGTCCCCAGATTTGGTAATTGACATGGGTTTAATAATTATACTTTCTATTGATTTATTTTTATGTAATATGGCAGAATAAAATATATAAAATACAACCAACCAACAACTCACATTGACATACAAAAACAATCTTTTTTGTTTAAATTGTAAATATTACCAACAGCAAATCATAAAGAGAAGTCTCACTTTTGTCTCCATTTATATTTTTATTTTTATGAATATATATTTCCTTATTGTATATTTTGTCCGAGACAGCCAATATTACTTAGGTAGTCTCCACACTTAATAACTGTCAAATTTCATTATTTTGCCAACACGATTGTTGTTTCACTCATTAAAGCATGCAGGAAAAAATAAAAAATAGGGAACTGCCAATCACAAGTTTGGTGACGTTTTGAATTTTTATATAACAAGTACTATCAAGTATTATATGTGAATATGTAAATACGTATGTAAAATACTTTGATAATCGAGATATGATAGTTCAATATATAGTCTATATAGAAAGAGACAGGTTTGAGGTGTATAAATATAAGAGCAAAATAGAGAGCAATTGGCAACTCCTTTTAGAAACTTGGGGTCTCCTGACGTCACGAACGTTAGTATGTTACTGAACTTTGTGGAGTGTGGACGTACTTGGATTACGCTGTGGATATACCTTAAGTCAACTTTGTTGTCAAGTAAGTGGAATTTTAAATATGGATATATTTATATCATGATGACTCCGTGATAGTTTTATATTATGATTTTGGCCTTTTAGTTTAATGGAAATTGGCAAATATGTTGAAATGTGGGAAGACACCCCTTAAAAGAAAATGGCGGATGGGAGATATTTGTTGCTGGGGGAGAGTCCGACTTTCCATTGATTTTTTTCCCCATGCCATTTTTAGTCTACTTTTCGATTGCTGACGAGACATCTTTTCCTCTCATTGTTTATATAACTGTACACTGATAATTATTCCATGTGTTTTAAATGTGTCATTGAGTTTGCAGATTTAAAGTACTGTTTTGAAATTCCGAATATTAATATGGTCCATTAAATCGGAAAGATTATTTGTATTTATCGTTGTGTTCTTGTAAGTTTTAATTTAGAAAACTCAAAATATAATATTTTTCCATTTTAATGTGTGGCTAGTCACATGGCATGTCCATGCAAGAAGGGCGTATGCCCTGTCAGTGTTCATTCATACGTTGTTGACGTTTGTTACTAATGCTTAGGTGCCACATGGATTACTGTAAGTTTGGTGTTGTACTTATATATGATATTGTTCATTGTTTTTGTCACATTTTGTAAATTTACCATGACAAAGTTTATGGAGTAGGGTTTGTAAAGATGAAGACTTGGTGACGGAGGGAAAGATCAGCTGGTCTCGCGGCTTACCCGTTACAACCTCCCTCCCTCTTTCCTCCTCCGTCGGTCCCTCCCGCACAGCGGGAGTCCACTTATATCCCTAACGCTCCTCACCTCCCCCCTCCTTCCCCCATCTTTCTTCTCAACTTCACCACGCATTTCTCCCTCTCCCCCCTCTTCATATTCTCTCCCTCGGTCTTACAATCTTACTCTGCCCCTTAGTGTGTAGTTTGCTCTCTCTCTCTCTCTCTCTCTCTCTCTCTCTCTCTCTCTCTCTCTCTCTCTCTCTCTCTCTCTCTCTCTCGTTGTTTTTAGATATTTCAGTTTGTCTTGTCAAAAGGTAGAATATATGTATTCGTTGAATAGTTGAAATGTGAAATCCTAATTCAAATTATTTCAGACATTGGCCCGATTTCTTTGACAGTGTAAACCTAGGATACCATATTGTCAGTTAGCTAGACACACAACTGGATTTCATAAACGCATCTGACGCGGTTCAGTGTATGGCTAGGATCCCATCAGTTATCAAGATAACCTTTATACTCTCCCCCCCCCCTTATGCTGTATAAGCTCCCTTGTTTTCAGTCCTATCCCATCACTATCCTATCCTCTCCCTCCCTAACTCCAGAGCGTCTACTGTGGTCCGCTCTCTCTCTCTCTCTCTCTCTCTCGCGCGCGCGCTCACATACTTTGTTGTTGATGGGATTCAATGCTTTTTTGTGGGATATATTTCGTGTACAATTTATTTCCTTTTATATATATGTATTTTGAAACTATAGCTGAAGAGTTGTTCTTACGGTCATCATTACTATATTCAGGAAGCCTTATTTGGGAACTTTATTTTCAGGGTAATAACAATGAATTTTTTCCCCATTTGGCTGTGTAGTTTTTACTTTCCTTGAATTACTGTCGGGTAAGTGCTTGGTGATATTATAATCATTTTTCATTTCATTACTTATATTTGTTAGTAGTAGCAGTATGCTTGTGATACAGGGTATCTACTTAGTAGCTGTCTTATCTAAGTAAAGCTTTTTTAAATATAGAGTACCGTAGCTTATATATATATATATATATATATATATATATATATATATATATATATATATATATATATATATGTATGTGTGTGTGTGTGTATATGTGTGGTAGGAAAAGACCCATAAAGGAAACAACGTACTTTGAGAAGGTGACCTGGTTAGGTCACGAAATTTATAAGTACTTCAAATATTTTTTACGTTTTTTTAATGAATCGTTTCTTACCATTTTAAACTGTATGGTAACGTTTGTGTTATTCATATATAAGGGAGTGTATATATATATATATATATATATATATATATATATATATATATATATTGGGTAGAACTCTGCCCTAAGTCTCAGGTTTACCCCTTTTAGTCGCTTCCTACGATGCACGTGCTAAAAAATAACCGAAATGGCTCTCTCCACTGGTGATACACTTTTGGCTACATAAAACGCGTGAAATGTGGACTTGACTGACTTTTACCACCTCTTCTTCGTCTACGTCTTTTCCCACTTTTATGTGGGGTCGATGTTACTGACATTTACCACCATGATCATATTTTTCTATAAGCAAGGAATATGGCAGCATTACACACTGACTCCTTCCCACACTACCAGGATATCCCAATTAGTCTCCTGAAACGACACGCAAGGTATCCACGTGTATTAATCTTGATCCCTTGCCCCTCCCCTTCCCCCGCCACCTGCCATCCACTGCTGGAGGATTTGGTGATAGAGAGGCGTGTTGGAGATGAATGAATTGGCACGTTGTACTGTGCAATTTATCATTTCATGGCAGTGGGCGAGATTTTGGCCAGTATGAAGATGCCAGGGTAAAACCAGGGCACCTTAAGGGGGGTTTACACGGTCAAACGGTTCTTCGAACGCGGTTCGACAACCAAATACCCCGTTCACACGTTCGAACATCACTTCAAACACTTGTCTGTCGAACTGCGTTCGACGAACCGTTTGACCGTGTAAACCCCCCTTTAGACCGAGTTTGAGAATTTGCCTTGACAGTGGTGGGCTTGCTATATGGGTAGTTTTTACGACGATGATAGTGTTCCTTATTAGCAACCCTACAGACACAGATCATTATTGCCATTATTCCAATGTGAAGTAAATGCATTTAGCAGTACCGAATATTCATTTGCAATCGGTATTGTAACATCAAAACAAGTATAGGATATTTGGAGTTGTGATTACTTGTTATATATATATATATATATATATATATATATATATATATATATATATATATATATATATATATATATATATATATATATAGTACTGTAGCTACTTCTTTTGTCATACCCTGTGTAGCAGACGTACTGGAGCGTCGCAGTATTTCTTTTAATGAGCAGTCAGTGTTAACTTTTGCAAACGTGTGCCTGTGATATTACTTAGTGTACAAAGATATGTACTTTTTCTCATTTAGTTTCTCGTGTTTTCAGTTGTGCATCTCAGTTGAACGCGGTGTTACTGTCGAGGAATACTTACGCGCTAATGCTCAGTGCAAACGAAAACGAGCAGTCAGTTTCGAAGATTGTGACTCTTTCCAAACGTTGTTAGGTATAAGGGGGGGGGGAGTTGATGTCCTTGAAAATTGATCATATACCATCACCTAGTATTGCGTGTCTCTGCATCCCTCGCCTCCCCCTCCTGGCTTCTTCCCCATCGCATTTGCATGTATCCTTGAAACGTGGCCCTTTTTGCTTATCTTTGCAAGGTTGCCATTACTGGTTTTATTTTACTTTTTATTTATTTATTTATTTATTTTTTTTGCTGCCAAGACAGTATAGAGTGGGCGCATTTTGGTGTGAGGTTCGCTGCTTTTTTTTTCAGAGTTGTTAGTGGTTCTGTTCCGCGAGGTTTTATTGAACCGTGGATTTGAGCTGTACTGTAACTCTGACGGATTTCCCTGTAACATGTGTATTTGTAATTGTGAATACACTTGTTAATAGGAATGAATACGTTTATGGTTTTGAATAAGGAGCCGTGTTTGAAGACATTTTATGATTATCGTTTCATAATACTTTTAGTATACTAATTTTTATTATAGTTTCGAATACAAAGATGTTTTAGATTTGTATTTTAAATGGCTTCAGTATCGTACTATTTTTTTCATGTTGAACAGATGGCTTGTTTACAGTCTTTTGGAAATAACTTATCTTGAACAATCGTAATATACATGTTCTGTAGCCTTATATAATGAAATGTGGTTGTTTCTTTGTTTTGGCTCATGCATGGAGAATATTATCTCCTTGTCATTTCATGCATGTGACTAGAAACTGGCACTTTCAAGCATTGCATGATGACGATGAAAAAAAAAAAATCCTTAAAAATTTTCCTCTTTCTCGCTAGCTTTGCGTTGCTCACTGTCACGAAGCTGTAAAAAGAGAGATTGGCCTTGACACAGTTACTTGGAAATGATTTTGCCCCTTTCAGATGAACACACATCTCTTTGAGGATTTTCCACATTTACTTTAGAGTATGACCATTTACATGAATTTTACGTGTTCCTTTATTTTCTCATTTAATTGGAAGTTGATATGTGTTTATGTGAATGTTTTACTTGTAAGAAATAGATTTTCTTTCATCATATGCCAGTATTAAATCCTTTTAGCAATGCTACAAAACCTCTCTCTCTCTCTCTCTCTCTCTCTCTCTCTCTCTCTCTCTCTCTCTCTCTCTCTCTCTCTCTCTCTCTCTCTCTCTCTCTCTCATATATATATATATATATATATATATATATATATATATATATATATATATATATATATATATATATATATATATATATATATATATATATATATATATATCACCCTGAATATGGTAAGATCCTTTACATAACCTGTTTATAAATATGTTAGTTTCTATTGTTAAATATTTTTCAGTCATTTATAACAGGTGCATGGCGTTTAAAGTAGCTGTAAAAAAAATACGTGTATGGCTGTTTTTCATTTGGGTGGAAAATATAATTCGATATTGCCTCGTAATGAGCTTTATTTATGCTCATAGTGCTGGAAACTCGTTCACATCGTTTATGTGAAAATGAATTAGGAATACTCTTTTAACATTATCTTAAATTATTCAAACTTAACCTAGCTGAAGAGTATGCAGGGGATGGTTATTTTTTTTTATAGGTGTAACACAAGGACGGCCCCCCCAAAAAAAAAATTGTCCTCATCGAGACTGGGCACGAAGAAAACATAGAGTAAAAAGAAACAAATAGAGAGTGTGGAGACTTGTTAGATGTGAAGGGATAATGAAAGATAATGTACTATATTTGCTCCTAAATGATGTTGAGTACTGGCGTCAATAGGAAATTAATGGTAATTATATTACACCTCTTAATTGCAGCATCCTCGGTAAGATATCACGTGACATTGACATTATTACGTCATCGAGATTGTATGTGACCTTGACATTTATAAGCAGTTATGTTTACATGTGTCAACGATGATAAATGTCTATTGACAAATGCAAGTGGCAGCTGACCTTGAAAGTTTGCAGTGGTGACACATATGACCGCAATAAAGTTTCATGTGACCCCTACATCTTTAAGCTCTATGAATGACTGGCGTGTATGACATTGATCTTTTTAATATGTCAATAAGGAATTGAACTTGAAATATCGTAGCCTTCGTGATTCGAACCTCAACACAACTTTAGGTTTTATTTGACATCTCTAAGGACTGGCAATAATGGCATGTTTACTATTCAAAGTTTCCTACTCTAAGTACTGTTAATAGTGGCATGTTTACTATACAAACTTGCTTATCAGTATGGTTGGGGGTAAGTGACCTTGAAATATTGCAGTAGGTTCACTCTTGACCTCATTAAAATTTCATTTGACCTTGAGTGATTAGATGCAACCTTGACGTTTATGGGTCAGCTGGAGGAAACACAACTCAAGAACTACCAGTTGGTGAAGCAGTACATATTGGTAGATATTTGAGTGGGTGTGGCTGATGCTATAGTATTGGGTTAATTTAGGTTCGTAAGACTGGATCGAGAAAACGCCCCTAATGATACCTTGAGGTGTGTTTCTCCAGTTGATCCACATCTCTAAATACTGAATATCTCTTGTCATTCTTATACAGGGAAAATAAAACCAGTTAATGTAGTGATGAGTTAAGGTTCTGATTTCCAAGCTCCAACCAGTCTGTCCACCCTCATTTGAATGGTGATCAATTGTGTAACATAAGAAGGGGCAGTACATTCCCCTTTTTATGTTACACAATTGATCACCATTCAAATGGGGGTGGACAGACTGGTTGGAGCTTGGAAATCAAAACCTTAACTCGTCAGTACATTAACTGGCTTTACTTCAACAATATTTGAAATTTTCTTTATTTTCCCTGTATAAGAATGACAGAGATATTCATTATTTAGAGATGTGGATCAACTGGAGAAACGCACCTCAAGGTATCATTAGGAGCTTGGAAATCATAACCTTAACTCATGAGTACATTAACTGGCTTTAATTCAACAATATTTAAAATTTTCTTTATTTTCCCTGTATGTCAGTGGATTTAGTAACTTTTCCTTAATCTCGTAACTTCTTTTTTCGTTTTTTTTTTTTTTGTATTTCTCGAAACTATGATATTTTGGAGACTTAAAGTTTACAATGATATGCATTTGATTTGGAAAATAGAGACATCTGAGCTCTGTAGGTGAAACTCGTGCATGTGACAACAAACCCTTGAAATTATAGTCTCTTCTACTCTCTTTAACACAGCACATGATAAGTTCTTCAAATGTATGAGGAACATACAGTATATATATATATATATATATATATATATATATATATATATATATATATATATATATATATATATATATATATAGAGAGAGAGAGAGAGAGAGAGAGAGAGAGAGACTAGAATTATAATAATTTTATGTAAAAGAAAAATGAAAATGTTCTAATGAATGCAACGTTGACCACAATTTACAAATGTTTTTGACGCATCCTCAATCACTTGACCTTGATACGTGTATCTTTAGTAAGCTAATACTAAAACGTTTTCAAGCAGCCTATTTCCAACACGAGTAACCAACGTTCTTCTCACGCACCCTTTACCACTTGGCCTTGAAAGTATTATCTCTAGTAAGCAAATTCAGGAACGTTTTAAGGTCATGCTGGAACATTTTTATGTATCTTGTTTTGAACATTTAAGTTCCAACGGTTCGTTTCATTAGTCTTGTCTTGCATATTGACTTAGATATTTTTTCCTTGCTAGGTAAATTTTTTGAAGTTCTTTAAATGAAGTAAAACTGAGAATATTTTTTAAAAACAAAATAGGTAGGTGTTTGTTTGCTTGTGACTTCTTCCAGGCGACAGTGATATAGGTTGAAAAAAAATCAATACTTATCTTGCAGGTAGCCCTTAAATATTTAGCCATCTTCTAGTTGGCTTGTTCTAGCATAAAACTAGTATATGCATATAATAATTTAATAGATGTTTAATCTCTCTTACAGTATGTGACCTTGAATAATTTGTTTTCTTAGCATGAGAATAGCGTGTTTTCATTTAACCTTAGAACAAAATTTTGGTACACGTGACTACTATAGATGTAATATATTTTTTTTAATAACCATTGTATTGTGTAGTATACCAGGTGGCACTGAAATTAAAGTACGATCTTAAAATATTTTTAACTTCTATTGCTTGTGACCTTGAATCATTTTGTTTTGTAGGTGACTTTGTTGTAGCATGGAGTTTGTACGTGCATGTGATAAAGTCATAGATATTTAATCCCTTATCTTGCTCAGTGCATTTGACCTTGGAATATTTTTTCTTTGTTGGTAGAGCTTTAGAATAGCGTGAATTCTTCAGGCAACCCCCAAAAAATGAAACTCTCTTACACATGATTTAAAAGTCCTTTTCTTTTATTATACTTTTTCATTTTATTAAGAAAACGTTTATCACTTTACGTATTGTAATAAATAATCAGTCGATTAATTAGGCAAGTTCCCCTCGTTGATCACCATCACTCGATGATTCTTTTTTCCCCAGCATCTTGAACACGTAAGTTCGTAATGTTCTTGAGAATTGTTCTTGCTGGTAACAAATTGATCTCTCTATAAATAACAACTTTGAAGTGTGTTGATTTGGATTATATATATATATATATATATATATATATATATATATATATATATATATATATATATATATATATATATATATATATATATATATCGTTATATTTTTATCAAATATGTTCGAAAATATGGAATTTTTGCAAAACTATTAGAGCTTATAGTGCATAAATAATAATAATTATTATTATTATTGTGAACTAATGAATGACGCTGGCCAAGGGGATTTCTCGCTCCTGCTAGCTCAGTGAACTGTGAGGGTAGTTGCCATGTGATAAAGCGGTGGGGGTAAATCCGCTTCGGCTGTCGGGTCTCAGTGTAGAATATCCTTGCCCGCCTAGCTTGTGGGAGGGGGTAAACGTGACAACCCATTATCCCTATGGAGTTAAGAGTAGTGGTTGAGGTATGTGTGGATCGTGGTGAATGCGCGTTTCTTGGCTCGGCCACCCCCCTTACAATAATAATAATAATAATAATAAGACTTTATTTCCAACGTACATTGGGTATTCAAATATGGGGAAATGAAGTCATGTGTATATGTATTATTAACGAACATGTCAGTTCGGTTAATTTGTGTTCACACACACACACACACACACACACACACACACAGAGTAAGACACTCAGTGTCTGAATGGAGAAGAGTTAGTAGTGGAGTTCCACAGGGATCAGTTTTAGGGCCACTTTTGTTCCTTGTATATGTAAATGACCTACCAGAGTCTGTAAATTCATTCATGAATATGTTTGCAGATGATGCAAAGATTGTGAAGAAAGTAAAAAACGAGAACAATGGTAGAGAACTTCAGGAGGATCTAAATAATCTGCATGAGTGGTCAGAAAAGTGGCTAATGAAATTCAATACCTCAAAATGTAAGGTAATGAGAATGGGTACAAGTGCAAGAAGGCCCAAGCTTGACTACTCGGTGGCTGGAGTACAGCTTCAGGAGACAGAAAATGAGAGAGATCTAGGAGTAAACATATTGGCAGATTTGTCTCCAGAAATACATATAAATGGCGTAGTAAGGGCAGCATATGCATTCTTATCAAATGCAAGGGTAGCCTTCAGGCACATGGACAAGGAAATGTTCAGAAATATTTATGTAACCTATGTGAGGCCAAAACTCGAATATGCAGCCCCCTTTTGGAATCCGCACTTGAAAAAGCACATAGCTAAGCTTGAAAAAGTTCAAAGACATGCCACGAAACTGGTGCCAGAAATACGCAATCTCGGTTATGATGAGAGGCTGAGGGAATTAGACTTGCCATCACTCGAAGCTAGAAGAGTAAGGGGGGATATGGTGACAGTCTTTAAATTTCTTCATGGTTATGATAGAGTGGATAGGGATCGATATTTCGATATGGCTGGCTCTAGAACTAGAGGTCATAGTTTGAAGCTTCGGAAGAAAACTTGTTTACAGGATGTAAGGAAATACTTTTTCAGTGTAAGAGTAGTTGATAATTGGAATTCGCTAAGCGAGGAGGTAGTTAATGCTACCTCAATCCATAGTTTTAAGGACAGGTATGATAAGTATCACTAAGTCTAAAAATGGAACCGATCAGGAGACGGGAAGATACGAGCTTTGGGCTCTTTCCCGTAAACACAATTAGGTAATCACATATATATATATATATATATATATATATATATATATATATATATATATATATATATATATATATATATATATATATATATATATATATATATATATATATATTCTGAATTTCGAAGGTCACAAACTTCCAGGCAGTTTTCATATTATTTTTGTATTACATTAAATTCCTTTCCTTTTTATTTTTTCTTACACCCTTTTGAGTTCTTTTTTTTTCCTCGCATATTTGCTTAATTGTTTCAAGAGGGACATAATTATTACTGTCAAGTACCCTCATTATTCTTTGGTGTGGTATACCGTTTTCTCATCTTTTACTACCATTTGTTGTCTCTCGTTCGCAACGACCCACCATGAAAGGAGGATTTTTCCTCTTTAATTCCTTGCTTAAATGTGCAAAAGAAAAAAAAAATCTCCTTTTTTTCCCCTTGCACCGTACCTCTTTGCTCCTTCCTTCCCTCTTTTATTCTCACCTTCCTTTTTACCCAATTTTCGCTAGACCTCATCTTTATTCTTTCCACAAGGTCTCTTGGCAATAATCTTATCTGTCCGTCTCATACTCTCCTTTCCCCATCTCATCTTTCCACTGATTCCCTCTTCCCGAGCACCCTCTCTTACTCAATTTCCCTCACCCCTCCTTTCCATCCTCTTGCCTTCCTTCTTTTCCATCGTCATCCATACGTCACCCTCCGCCCTCCAGCGTTTGGAACTCTGAAAAATGACTTCATTCTGTCCGGGTTGAGGCCGGTATTTTTTGTTATTATTATTCAGAACGTTGAACACGACCAGAAATTAAAGTATCCGAAGTTTAAAGAATGTTTTATACTGTCATTCGAACATTTATTTCTCATTCAGTCGAATGCCGGTGCCAATAACCGAACACATGGCGCCCCCTTGACCCCCTCCCCTAGACCCGGCAAAACGGTCTGTTTTCTATTGCCGTACTCGAAGCCAAGCATTTTCCTGGTTTCATATCCAGATACGAATTTTTTTCTGTCGGCCTCCTTTTATAACGTATATTTTTAACAAGAACTACCCGGTAATATAAAATATCTATGTCTTGAAAGATGAATTCTGATGCAGCATAACTACTATTTTGCTCCTATTGCGTGCACCAGTATGGACAGCTCTTATTTTCTTTAGTAATAAGTCCCAAATTCCTCCATCTTTTATTGTTTTTGTGACCCTTATATTCCCAAACGTGTGGGAACCGACGACTTGCGTTAAAACCAGCAGCATGTTTGGGTCTTTGGGATGAGATAGGGCGCGCTTGAGAGAGAACGAGAGGAGCTGGGGAGGAGAGTGCTCGCTTCAGTGAGACTAGCTTCGGACGATACTTCCCTTACAATCACCCTCAAGTGAACTTTCACCTGCAAGGTCGAAAGTCTCATCATACTGGAAGAAAAAATGACCCCTAATGATCAAGATTTGTGGAAAGTACATTGTTTTCACCGTACCGAGAGGTTATATATGGGGACCTAAATACATATATCGATGTGCGAAGAGGCATATCATTTTTGAGGCCACGTTTTTCATGCAACAACTTGATACCGATTTTTTTTCTTTTTTTAAGTATTGAACCTTATTGTTTTCTTCTGTTGCTAAGTAATGGGTTCTCACATGTGTATATCATCATAATTTTTAATGTCCACAGCCTCCCTTACTGTGTTTCCCTAAACGAATTAGAAATGCAAGTTTAGTAGTAAGAATTGTAGTTGTTACGATAGTTTATGTACATACCAATTGTAACGTAATGAGAGAGAGAGAGAGAGAGAGAGAGAGAGAGAGAGAGAGAGAGAGAGAGAGAGAGAGAGAGAGAGAGAAATTGCATCGGTGATTTAGCTTTTTTGAGAAAACTTTCTTGTGCTACCATGAGAATATTTGAAACTGCCTGTTGTAATCATGGAATTTAGCCGTGAAATATTTAGTTTTGTGAACTTTGCGTGTACTGTTGAGCAGGTATACGAGGGGGTGCTGAATAGTTCCTGACTTAGGGTAAAAAAAATATAGGTGGATCAGTTACTTATTGAAGCTAGAAACTTGTCAGCACCTCCTCGTATACAGTGCTTTGCATTGTCAGACATACTCTTAAAGAGCTCTGCTTTCGGAGTTGCGAAATTCTCTCTCTCTCTCTCTCTCTCTCTCTCTCTCTCTCTCTCTCTCTCTCTCTCTCTCTCTCTCTCTCTCTCTCTCTCTGACCCATGCTATAAGTTATATATTGAGAGTAGACAATATACTTCCGAATTCATGAAGCATTTAGTAGCAGCTGGTTGTGGTAAAAGTTCGTAATTTTTATTGATTTAATAAATGCATAACTATATCGGAGTGTAGATCAGTGAAACGTATTTCATAATACTTTTATTTTTAAGTAATTTTTAACTCTAAGTGGAACTTATTTGAGACTAATGCCAGTGTACATAAGTTTTATTTGCATCTAAACGATTACATTGGGACATGTGCTCGCAGGCACTCCCATTTATGCTTTAAATGACATTATAACAAGTTTCATTGATAAGAATTACATATGTGGTAACAATGCAGTTATTAGGTAACATTTAGAATAAATAATGTTCTGATAAAACGTACCATATTAACAATATATGTTAACTCTTTTTATGCGTCAAATATTTAAATACCTTTGACGTTGCTCTGCAGGCCTCTGGCTTACCTATCATTTCGAGGGCTATTTAAAAATATATAGATGCCAGTTAATGCGTTTATAGGGTGTATCCACCCATGCATATAGCTCTACATAATTTGTTTACTAAATCGAACTATGTATCTTGCTCAATGCATCGGCTGAAGTATATATATATAATATATATATATATATATATATATATATATATATATATATATATATATATATATATGATTGAATAAACACATTGTATTATATATATATATATATATATATATATATGATTGAATAAACACATTGTAATATATATATATATATATATATATATATATATATATATATATATATAATATATATATATATATATATATATATATGATTGAATAAACACATTGTAATATGTGAAAGCATGAAATATATATTGTTTGGCCGGAATTCCAACCTAGGTACACTGATGAAGTGCCCTAGGTACCAATCCCCGCCAGGGGAAAAAAAAAAAATTATATATATATATATATATATATATATATATATATATATATGAGACCTTAAAGGTAGTCTCCGTGGCTAAATGGTAGCGCCCTCGACGCTGTGTCGGGAGGTCGAGGGTTCGCGCCCCGTCACGTACTGAGGTTAGTAAGGGCATACACTCAGGGTAACGATTATATTTGCCAAAAGAAGTCCTTCGTAAGAAGGCAACCGTCCTAGCCCTTAGTAGAAAAGGGAGTTCGAGACGTAAAACCGAATCATATACGAGACCTTAACATCTGACGTGTGAACTATGTTGCATGTTTTAAAAGGTGTTATACGATTTCTATGCATGTTTAAAAGGTGTTATCCTATACGATTTTATAAATTGTGGAGGATTTTATGCTGTTACAAGAATATGACCACATCATTATCGCCTTAAGAGAAAAGAAAAAGAAATTAATTTTAATAAAGAAGAAGTTAGGAATTTAGTCTATAGAAGAAAATTAATTTTGCCCTTGATCTAGATGAGCGTTACTTGTGTAAGTCAGTGTCTGTGAAATTGCAAGGAGATCGTAACAGCCGACTTAAGTGGATAGGATAAACAAGAGCCAGCAATCCCATCGTCCCTGATTTTTCTCTAGATAAAGTATCGTTGATGAAATGGGTGCCGATGGATAGGTTAGTATAAGCCCTGATAACCTCCATTTTTTATTAATTGGGGCCAACTCTCAGATTTCAAGCAGGATATAGTGAAATATTATTATTATTATTATTATTATTATTATTATTATTATTATTTACTTCACAGGCTGATAAATGAAGATGAATTTAATTAAATTACTTGAAATCTGCGCATTTTAATCCATAATATTTGTGTTTTGGGAAATTTATTTGACTCGGCCAACTACGCTAAGCCATTTGTGTTGGTTCCTCCCTTAAGGTGTAATTATATGCCCAGGTGTGATCAGGCAGGACTGTCTCTTACTCCTCGTCGGTGGTCCATTTAGTAGGCCCACCTGGATTTTGGGGTAGGGGGAACGGGGAGAAAAGGGGGGAGAGAGGAGGAATTGCTGTGAATAATTGTTACGGGGGGTATGGGGAGGAGGGATTGTGTTCTCCCCCAAGGTTTTTATGATGCTCTGTTTATTTATTTGTAGCATTTTTGTTAATTTTATATTATTGGTTCCTTCAGTTTGGTTTATGTATAATATAGTACTTTCATCTAAGGTGAGATTTTATATTGTACTTCTTTGGGCTGGCATATTAATGTTGTTGTTGTTGTTGTTGTTGTTGCTGTTGATTATCCTTGCTAAATGTCACGGTTGTTGTTCTGTTTAACATTTAATTAGATGTACTTTTATCGCAACAAAATATTCTTCATTAAATGAATATTTTTCATTAAGCATGTGCAACGTAATAAGAGCACTTGACATATACTATCTGAGTCATTCTTGGTTCAGTTTCACTTAGAATTATGAATATACATTCATTTTATTTTATATTAAATATTTATATTTCCATTACCTCCTTAAAGCAAAATAATACTTCTTATGGGGGGACCGCGGAAGTGCTGTGGTTAGAGCTCAACTCATAAGGTGCCTGACCCATCGAAAAGCTTCCGCTCATCGCGGAGCGTTAAGAAAAGCATCCAACCTTAATTCTCCAACTTCACCTTTCCTGTGTCCGTCTTTATTCGAATGCTAGATAATAGTGACACATTAAACAACGAACAACAACATATTATCATAGTAATAGAGTGCACGTTTATGTAAAGTATATATAGTTGAACAAAACACACACAATTCCTAGTAGACACATACACATTCTGCCCAAATACATATACAGGTAATCTCTTTTTCTTTTGGGTTGCATTCATACTTTTTATGTCAACATTTAAATCATGATATGGGTAAAAAGAAATATGGATTTAACATTTTTGCGCATTATTAATTCTCTCTCTCTCTCTCTCTCTCTCTCTCTCTCTCTCTCTCTCTCTCTCTCTCTCTCTCTCTTCCTCTCTCTCTCTCTCTCTCTCTCTCTCTCTCTCTCTCTCTCACTTAGTTTTTATCCTGCCCTTTCGAAGTTCAGGGAAGTTAGTTTCCTTTCCTTGTTTTTTGTCTACTTTATACCAACCTTTATCATCAACTCCCTTTCCTCTTTCCTTTTACGTGTCCATTCTCTCTCTCTCTCTCTCTCTCTCTCTCTCTCTCTCTCTCTCTCTCTCTCTCTCTCTCTCTCTCTCTCTCTCTCTCTCTCTCTCTCTCTCTCTCTCTCTCTCTCTCTCTCTCTCTCTCGATTACCACCCCACATACCTTTTCTCTCGTTCCAAGTAAAAAAAAAAAAAAAAATCTCGCGCATTGTTAACTTGCGCCACCTGGTACAGTCATGAGACTTTAGCAGTAAGAAGTTAGGGTGAGAATATATGTTGAACATTTCCTTTTCTTGTGGGAGAGGGAGTACTTCGTCGAGGTTCTCCCAGAAGTCTGCTTTTTAATTCTGAAGCGATCTGAAGCCTCTTTTAGATAAACCTTGGAACTTTTTCTTCGCACTCAGCATCTTTACTCTAAACTGTATGTTCAATTCATTAATTTACATCTGTAAATTAGTTTGGGTCTTTTTTGCCATTAAATAAAATACGTATTGTAAATTTATATATGTTTACATATACGTATGAACATCGAGTACTTGTAATTTTTTTTTATTTCTCTCTCTCTCTCTCTTCTCTCTCTCTCTCTCTCTCTCTCTCTCTCTCTCTCTCTCTCTCTCTCTCTCTCTCTCTCTCTCTCTCTCTCTCTCTCAACGCACCGAAATGAAGCCGTAATAATTGAAATGCTGTATCATAGGCCTACAGTGGAACATATTGTTCCCTCCCCATCCGGAGGAGGGGGGGAGTAGGCTCTTTGTAACGGGTTGTTAACAATATATTTCGGTGGAGGAGGTGTTGCTAAGCAACATTTATATCTGTTTTTCGGAGAGGTGAGCATATAGGCTTAGGCCTTTCTTTAATTGGACATTTTGAGTCATTTTTTCATCTAGAAGGTACAGTGTACTCTGGTAGGATGTGGAGGAGGTGGGAGAGGAGGGCCACCGAATGGTAAATTATGAGATCATAAGAAGAAATGTTAGTAAAACAGGAACATATCATCATCATCATCATAAGAAGAAATTTTAGTAATAAAAAAAAACTAGACAGTTTTAGTATTTCGTCTGTGTGATTTGGCAGCAAACTCAGGTCTACACCTGAAATAGAATTTGTATTTTTATGTAATTATTGTTTATAAGTTTATTCACATTTGCTTTAGTCTTGTTTCCCTGCTCGTTGGAGCTTCTTTCATATATATATATATATATATATATATATATATATATATATATATATATATATATATATATATATATATATATATATATATATTTTTTTTTTTTTTTTTTTTACAATTAGTCTTTATATTTCCTGTTTTGTTTAGTGTTCCATGTTTCCCATTACCTATATTTCCGTTAAATATTTGTATGATCGTCTGTTGTTACTTGTTTTATTTCCTCGTAAGCTTTACCATGTGACTCATCCTTCTCAAGCATGATTTTTTTTCTCATTTTCGTTATTTCAATATAAATTTTTTTTTTACTTTTGTTCGTTAATCGCATGTAATTATTATATTTAAAAAAGCTGTTGGTAGCCCCGATAACATCAGAAACTGACTAATTACTCGAAAATAAATAATTATCTCGAAACTGCAGGTACAGAGAGCAATGAATATATGACTGGCATCTGTATAGGTGTTATCAAAGTTCGAGTGTGTAAGAGAGAGAGAGAGAGAGAGAGAGAGTGTGTGTGTGTGTGTGTGTGTGAGAGAGAGAGAGAGAGAGAGAGTGTGTGTGAGAGAGAGAGAGAGAGAGAGTGTGTGTGTGAGAGAGAGAGAGAGAGAGTTCGTGCGTGTGTGTGTGTATGTGTGTGAAAGAGAGAGAGAGAGAGAGGGCGCTACAATTAACCCCTGACGACAGTGTCCCTTGGAGTCCAGAATTTATCATGTTATGCATTTTGACCTTTGTATTGTTACTGACAGATAAATGATGCATTAGTTCATTATGAATGCGTAATTGCGATGATGTAATGAAAACGAAGAACATGTGAGCCGAGTATTGCTTATTATTATTATTATTATTTTTATTATTATTATTATTGTAAGTAGTAGTAGTAGTATCAGTGGTAGTAGTAGTAGTATCAGTTGAACTGTCTGTCAACTTCAATTTTTGAGAGAAAATTCATAGTGTATACAATAAAAATACATTAAAAGTAGTAGTTGCATAGTAGCATAGTTGAATTGGCTTGTAATTAATTGGTCTTTCAGAAAAAATAAAATATTGAAATATAAAACGTATGCAATTCCAATAAACACGCTTATGGTCTAGCCATGTGTTTTAATCTACTACTTCTGTTGTTTGTGTTATTGTATCGTAATGCTTTATTAGTATACATAACGCAGATGTATTTCACATGGATATGCATGCTGTCTTTGCGTGTTTGTATGTCGTGTAAGCTTTACCTGTACAGAAGTGTTACTTTTACATATTAAATGTTGCTAGGCAGTTATTGACCATTATTATTCTCTGTGTAATTAGAATTCTGTGAGGATTATTATTATTATGATTATTATTATTATTATATTATTGTCATTTACTATTGCTGCTGCTAC
>JAXCGZ010019495.1:0-10000 GCA_037179515.1 Halocaridina rubra
TTTGCTTGTTTCCAGCATCTTGGAATCTCCCCCGACTCCAATGACTCCTTAAATATGATACTTAGTGCCACTGATATTGTGTTTGCGCATTTTTTAAGCACATGAGGGGATATGTCATCAGGACCTGTAGCTTTATGAACATCTAAATCCATCAGCGCCTTGCATACCTCTGTGGCTGTAAGGTTGATGTTCTCTAATACCGGCCCTTGAGCTTCTATCACTGCAATCTGAGGGGGTGGGGTATTTTCTACTGTAAATACTGACTGAAACTCCTTGTTCAATTCTTTGCAGATCTCTTCGTCCGTCTCAGTGATGCTTCCATCCGCTCTCTTTAGCCTTAAAACCTGTTCTTTTACCTTCAGTTTTCCTCTGATAAAGCTGTGGAAAAGCTTGGGATTTTCTTTAGCCTTCCTGGTGATGTCCCTCTCATAATCTTTCTCTGCCTCTCTCCTTTTACTTAGGTAGTCATTTCTTGCTCTTTTGTAGGTTTGCCAGGCATTTATGTTTTTTCTCCTCCTATACCTTTTCCAGCATTTGTCTCTCCACTCCTTAGCTCTTTTACACCCATTATCGAACCATTTCTCTCTGGCATGAATTACACCTACTTTGGTGACAGGTATGCAGCAATCTACTATCTTCCCATATTTCTCACAAAAGATGTCATACATTTCTTGTACAGATTTGTTGTAAAATAAGGTTCTCCAGTCAATAACTGCAAAAAGCTCATTCATTTTGATGTAATCTCCTTTCTGATAGTTCCTCCTCATGTCCTCAGTGCCTCTACTCTCAGGAAGAATGTCTTCAATGATATACTCCATCAACAACACACAGTGGTCACTCTTTCCAATTGGTGGTTCATACTCAATATTTTCAATATCCAACACATTATCTGTGAACACCAGATCAAGTAGTGATGGCTCATCCCCACCCCTGGCTCTTGTTGGTTCCATTACATGTTGGTGTAGGAAATTCCCTTGTACGCAATCTAGGAATCTTGCCCCAAAGGAGTCCTCACCACTGTGTGGGTGAAGATTTATCCAATCTATCTCTTTATGATTAAAGTCTCCCATAATCAAAATCCTACATTTTTTCTCCCGCGCCATGTTAACAACTGAGTTTATGACTTCAATCGTACCTATATGACTTTCCTCATAAATTTCAAGCCTATTTTGGTTCCTTGGTGGGTTGTATACAACAGTTATTATAATGCTCTCTGACCCAGTATTTATGCGAGCAACAAGAAATTCCCTGAACTCACTTTCTATAGCCAAGTTTATCTCTTCAGCTTGAATCCTCTCACTTATGAGCAGTGCTATCCCTCCACCAGTCCTCTCAGATCTTTCGACCCTTAGTATTCTGAAGCCCTTAGGAAAAACTGTGACACTGTTTATGTCCTCACTCAACTTAGTCTCTGTAATTGCTACTATATCTGCCTTACTGTTGTGAATCCTATCATTTAATTCTACTGCCTTACCAGCTAATCCATCAGCATTTGTGTTTAACAATCTTAATGAGGCCCCATCCCCTGATCTTCTGTCATTATCTTCTTTATCTCCCCTTTGTCTGGAAGTATTCCGTAACGAAAATTTTTTTTCTCTTCCTCATTTCTTTCATCATTTAACCTTCTTGCCTCTTGCAACAAGTTTTTGATCTTTCCCATCTCTTCCTGTGTTCTGTATCGTCTAATGAACACTTCTTTGCATTCTTGAAGGTCTTTTAGACTTTTTTTTCTCAACAATATTTCCCTACATGTCTCCCCTCTCTCAAAGGTTACTTTTGTTGGTCTCAGCTTTCCTTCCCTGGAATATTTACCTAGTTGGTGTATGTTTACAATATCCTCAGGACCACATACTACTCCAAGCTTTCTTATCAGGTCTACAACCCTAGCTTTATTTTCTTCAAGTCTCCCCTGCCATGTTGGCTCCTGGGATTCACTTATGCCTGAGATTACCACTGTCTTCTCCTTATCAAGTGCCTGTCTGATGTGTGTGTGTGCATGCGTGTATTTGTGTGTATGTGTGTATGATTTTGACGCCACGACGGGCAAATAAGAAAAATAATATAAATCTGCCCCCATCGAGCCTGGGCACGAAGAAAAAATATAGTTAAAAGAGACTGAAATGGGGAGTGCTATAACTTGTCAGACGTGAAGGGATAATAAGATATGTGTAACGAATATCCTGTAATATTTGCTGTTGATGTAGGCATAGAAAAAGAACCGTAACTGATATATATATATATATATATATATATATATATATATATATATATATATATATATATATATATATATATATATATATATATATATATATATATATATATATATATATATATATATATATATATATATATACATATATATATATATATATATATATATATATATATATATATATATATATATATATATATATATATATATATATATATGCGTGTGTGATTACCTAATTGTGATTACCTAATTGTGTTTACGGGAAAGAGCCCAAAGCTCGTATCTTCCCGTCTCCTGATCGGTTCCATTTTTAGACTTAGTGATACTTATCATACCTGTCCTTAAAACTATGGATTGAGGTAGCATTAACTACCTCCTCGCTTAGCCAATTCCAATTATCAACTACTCTTACACTGAAAAAGTATTTCCTTACATCCTGCAAACAAGTTTTCTTCCGAAGCTTCAAACTATGACCTCTAGTTCTAGAGCCAGCCATATCGAAATATCGATCCCTATCCACTCTATCATAACCATGAAGGAATTTAAAGACTGTCACCATATCCCCCCTTACTCTTCTAGCTTCGAGTGATGGCAAGTCTAATTCCCTCAGCCTCTCATCATAACCGAGATTGCGTATTTCTGGCACCAGTTTCGTGGCATGTCTTTGAACTTTTTCAAGCTTAGCTATGTGCTTTTTCAAGTGCGGATTCCAAAAGGGGGCTGCATATTCGAGTTTTGGCCTCACATAGGTTACATAAATATTTCTGAACATTTCCTTGTCCATGTGCCTGAAGGCTACCCTTACATTTGATAAGAATGCATATGCTGCCCTTACTACGCCATTTATATGTATTTCTGGAGACAAATCTGCCAATATGTTTACTCCTAGATCTCTCTCATTTTCTGTCTCCTGAAGTTGTACTCCAGCCACCGAGTAGTCAAGCTTGGGCCTTCTTGCACTTGTACCCATTCTCATTACCTTACATTTTGAGGTATTGAATTTCATTAGCCACTTTTCTGACCACTCATGCAGATTATTTAGATCCTCCTGAAGTTCTCTACCATTGTTCTCGTTTTTTACTTTCTTCACAATCTTTGCATCATCTGCAAACATATTCATGAATGAATTTACAGACTCTGGTAGGTCATTTACATATACAAGGAACAAAAGTGGCCCTAAAACTGAACCCTGTGGAACTCCACTACTAACTCTTCTCCATTCAGACACTGAGTGTCTTACTCTAACCCTCTGTTCCCTTCCTTCTAAGTAAGTTTTTATCCATTCCAAGACATTTCCACCTATTCTAGCCATTGATTGCAGCTTCCTAATAAGTCTCCCATGTGGAACAGTGTCAAACGCTTTCTGGAAGTCTAGGAATATGCAATCTGCCCAGCCCTCTCTTTCCTGTAAGATTTGGCTTACCTCATCATAAAATTCTAATAAGTTTGTTACTGTTGATCTTCCTTCTCTGAAGCCATGTTGCCTCACTGACAAAAAGTTGAAGGATTCCAAGTGAAGAGAGATATGTTTCCTTAGTAGTTTCTCCATAACTTTGCAAACTATGCTGGTCAAGGAAACTGGTCTATAGTTCAGAGCCGTATCCCTCCTTCCCTTTTTGAAGATAGGTATCACATTTGCTTGTTTCCAGCATCTTGGAATCTCCCCCGACTCCAATGACTCCTTAAATATGATACTTAGTGCCACTGATATTGTGTTTGCGCATTTTTAAGCACATGAGGGGATATGTCATCAGGACCTGTAGCTTTATGAACATCTAAATCCATCAGCGCTTTGCATACCTCTGTGGCTGTAAGGTTGATGTTCTCTAATACCGGCCCTTGAGCTTCTATCACTGCAATCTGAGGGGGTGGGGTATTTTCTACTGTAAATACTGACTGAAACTCCTTGTTCAATTCTTTGCAGATCTCTTCGTCCGTCTCAGTGATGCTTCCATCCGCTCTCTTTAGCCTTAAAACCTGTTCTTTTACCTTCAGTTTTCCTCTGATAAAGCTGTGGAAAAGCTTGGGATTTTCTTTAGCCTTCCTGGTGATGTCCCTCTCATAATCTTTCTCTGCCTCTCTCCTTTTACTTAGGTAGTCATTTCTTGCTCTTTTGTAGGTTTGCCAGGCATTTATGTTTTTTCTCCTCCTATACCTTTTCCAGCATTTGTCTCTCCACTCCTTAGCTCTTTGTGTGTGTGTGCATATATATATATATATATATATATATATATATATATATATATATATATATATATATATATATATATATATATATATATATATATATATATATATATATATATATATATATATGTATATATATATATATATATATAATGTATGTATGCATGGATGTATTCATGTGTGTAAGTATGTAATATGCGTGCCTCATAACTTTGGTCTGGAAACATGCATGAATATTCTTGGCTTTAGTGTTTCTTTTGATAGTTTCACTCATGTGGCCCTACTACTTTGAATAATAAACATGGGTGTTGGTGTATATATCATATTATCTTTATTCCATGTTTAGATATTTGGGCTCCAAGGGTGTTGGTAGAGGGACATGAGAGTGAAATCAGTATTGTAATCTCAGGTGTCCCCTAGGATAGTGTTCTTAATCCCTAGCTTTTCATCCTGTATAGTCATAACACGTGGATAGGTTTGTTCTATCTTCGAACATGAGACTAGTTGTTGCTGATTCTCTGGATAGATATCTTGCTAAAATCACTGTTTGGTGTAAGCAAAATATTCATTGTATATTTAGATTGGTTTCACATATATTTGGTATCTTGAATAAGTATTTTAGGATTTTTGGTAACAAATCTATTTGTGGCGAATGCTTTAATTCTTTAATACTTTTCTATTCCTGAGTTAAGTCCATCATAGAAGCTTCATTACCTCGCTTTGCTTACTGTATAATATTTAAAGTGGGTCGGCATTACCAGGAATGGAGCCAATGCCACTACGACTAAATTTTCGTTTATTAGCTTGAATACCACCAAGTATTCAATGAGTTTTAGTCTTGCTACTATTAGGAAGTGCCTTGGAATTTCTAGCCAAGACGTTGAGTTAGTAGTGCTTCAGAAAATTAAGCTGGGCTTAAATAGATTTTCATGAAACAAAATTTTATGCTGAATTCTCATATTATGATGTAGTAATCCCACTATTGCAATGAAGAATTATACCCTTTTAAACAACTTCATTTTCTTCTATTTTATCTTTTTCCTTTTCCTCACCAAGTTGCTTCCCCTGCTGGAGCCAAATGGATTATAGTGTTTGGCTATTTCAAACGGGGCTTGTAGCTTGGTTTATGATAATGAAATATATATATATATATATATATATATATATATATATATATATATATATATATATATATATATATATATATATGCAAAATAAACTGTTATATCACCGCTTCATATATATATATATATATATATATATATATATATATATATATATATATATATATATATATATATATATATATATATATATATATATGTATATATATATATATATATATATATATATATATATATATATATATATATATGTATATGTATATGTATATACATATATATATATATATATATATATATATATATATATATATATATATATATATATATATATCAGCATTGCGTAAAAAAATATAACTTGTGCCTCAAGACAATATTCTGCTTTTATTTTGTCCCTCTTTCCTCTAGCTTTGGCATTTATCCAAAGGCTTACTAGGACTCCATTGGCGTTGATTGAGTACTGTGAGAAAATGATGCCCTGGACAGAAAAATTATGCAAAATTGAAACTGAATTCAAGTATCGTTACGTCAACCAGGAGAGAGATGCATATGTACAATTTCCTAAATATATATATATATATATATATATATATATATATATATATATATATATATATATATATATATATATATATATATATATGTATGTATGTATGTATGTATGTATGTATGTATGTATGTATGTATGTATGTATGTATGTATGTATGTATGTATGTATGTATGTATGTATGTATGTATGTATGTATGTATGTATGTATGTATGTATGTATGTATGTATGTATGTATGTATGTATGTATGTATGTATGTATGTATGTATGTATGTATGTATGTATGTATGTATGTATGTATGTATGTATGTATGTATGTATGTATGTATGTATGCATGCATGCATGCATGCATGCATGCATGTATGTATGTATGTATGTATGTATGTATGTATGTATGTATGTATGTATGTATGTATGTATGTATGTATGTATGTATGTATGTATGTATGTATGTATGTATGTATGTATGTATGTATGTATGTATGTATGTATGTATGTATGTATGTATGTATGTATGTATGTATGTATGTATGTATGTATGTATGTATGTATGTATGTATGTATGTATGTATGTATGTATGTATGTATGTATGTATGTATGTATGTATGTATGTATGTATGTATGTATGTATGTATGTATGTATGTATGTATGTATGTATGTATGTATGTATGTATGTATGTATGTATGTATGTATGTATGTATGTATGTATGTATGTATGTATGTATGTATGTATGTATGTATGTATGTATGTATGTATGTATGTATGTATGTATGTATGTATGTATGTATGTATGTATGTATGTATGTATGTATGTATGTATGTATGTATGTATGTATGTATGTATGTATGTATGTATGTATGTATGTATGTATGTATGTATGTATGTATGTATGTATGTATGTATGTATGTATGTATGTATGTATGTATGTATGTATGTATGTATGTATGTATGTATGTATGTATGTATGTATGTATGTATGTATGTATGCATGCATGCATGCATGCATGCATGCATGCATGCATGCATGCATGCATGCATGCATGGATGGATGGATGGATGGATGGATGGATGGATGGATGGATGTATACCATGAATATGTCTCTTTTTCACTTTAGGACCAATTTTATTTTACAGCAAATCGATGCTGCTAATTTTGATGCTGCTTCTTCCCATATCTATTCAAGATGATATATTATTTTCAAAGGGACAGCAACAGCAACAGCAATAACAGTAAAATAATATCCGTGAAGTTGAAAGTCTTATGAGATTAATTACCAACAATGGAATTTTATATAGAATTTCATAAAAACAATTACGTTGTCGAAAAGTAAGTCATCGTAAATAGGCTTATAATTTGTGAGACCGATGCGTTATGCATTAAAAAAATCATTTTGAAATCTTATAAATCAAAAGAAATATACAGACATGAGTCTTCTCAAGACATAATCACTTATAGCATTGTCATTTAGACTTACTGTATCTTAATTACAACAGAGTACACATCGCTATAATCACACCACAATTAATTATTTAATGAAATAATTACTTAACTGGAAGTTGACTCAATTTGTGAAATACATAAATTAAATTTCTAATGATTATATCTAATAATCCAAAATTATTTTTATTTATTCTGTTGATTTTGGTTTTTGGTTTGGGAACTTCTTTATTAATCAGAATTCGAATGTTGTATCCTTATGTCACGACTATGCGTTGCTTAATTGTAGCAGGAACCCTTAATTTAATTTTTTTTTCTGTGATTGGAGGTAATAAGTACGTCTTCCATCTCCAAATACCTGCTTCCTCAACAGATCAGTCGAGTACCATATTGCATATGAATCTCGATTAAAAACTAATTTTTAAGAAATTATAGCTGTGGTCCGCGAATTTTCGTGAATGTCTAGTATATATACAAAGATGACTGACTATTACTATTACTTTTGATGAAATATGAACAAAATATCGTAACATGAAGTGATTTAAATCAAAATTCAAGACACATTTCCCAAGGGCTGTGTTAAAGTAAGTTCTCTTAGGTCAGGTAGAATGAATGAAGAAAGTGCTGATATCTGAGAGGTGAGGCCTCTCATTAACTGCATTGTGTTATATTTCAACGGGTTTGCATCATTGAAATATGATTTTTTTTTTTACGATTGTGACGCAAAGACGGGCAAAGAAAATAATTAATAAATCTGCTGTCATCGGACCTGGGCACGAAGAAAACATAAAGTAAAATAATAATAATAATAATAATAATAATAATAATAATAATAATAATAATAATAATAATAATAATAATAATAATAATAATAATAATAATAATAATAATAATAATAATAATAATAATAATAATAATAATAATGATAATTAATAAATCTTTATTTCCATTATACAATTGGTATTCTGTTACTAATCTAGGAGTACACTTATAAGTAATGATTATGGTAAAGGTTGCTGGGTTTCAGTTCTGATATCCATCCTCAGAACGTCAGCCGGGGCAAGCCCCAACCCCCCACTGTGGTGCCCAGCCAAAGTCGTGACCTGCCAGTTCCGGTTTTACGTCACGGACTCCCTTTTCAACCAAGGGCTAGGGCGGTTGCCTTCTTAGGAAGGACTTGTTTTGGCACATGTAATCGTTACCCTAAGTGCATGCCCTTGCTAAGCTCAGACCGTGACGGGGCGCGAACCCTTGACCTGACGCCTCAGAGTCGCGGACGCTAAAGCTTGAGCACGGTGACCACTATAGCAGTAACCTGCCAGTAAACAGCTTAAGCTCTCGGTTTTGGACGGGAACCGATCTCTCGACCTCGTGAATGCGAAGCCAGCACGTTACCACTGTACTAGCCAGAGGAAAAAGAAAGAGAGATGGGGAGTATTGTGACTTGTCAGATGTGATGGAATAATAATGCATCGTCAGAACCTGACTATCCTTTTTTGGTGCCCCAACCACAATGAGCATTATCAGAGCTCATATAGATCAACGCTTCCCAAACCACATTGGGAATATACTTTCAAATTTTGACTAGGCTAAAAGTGCAGATTTTTTGTTCATCTACAGTTGTGGCGTTATTGGTATGATGCTACATGAACATGTGACCAGCGACACTGATTTGATTCCCCTCATGTTCAGCAATTTTTTAGTGGATTATGAAGTGGATCATGAAATTGTTGCATTAAGTATTATAGAATTAAATGAATTACTCGTAGATAAGTAAATAGTATATGACGAACAACTCAACTCAATTTTTCGAACTTTGAGGATATAAAAGACGTGAGAATGTGGATAGAACATCTGGTTTATTTGCTATTGCTCTGTTTGTTATATATATATAAAAAAAAAACTAAAACTGTGATTTAGTTTATATTAGTTATGAGTGTTTATATATATATATATATATATATATATATATATATATATATATATATATATATATATATATGCATATATATACATATACATATACATATATATATATATATATATATATATATATATATATATATATATATATATATATATATATATATATATATATATATATATATATAATCTTTCCGGTCCCTTATCAGCTTTGCATAGAATTTTTTTTTTTTAATTGAATGCACAAAATCACCATTATGAAGAATTTTGATGTTTTCCAGACTTGATGTACCATAATTTAAATGTATGATAAGATGCTGTTGTAAACTTTCAACAAATGGCAGAAATTCGACATGAAAAACTTTGCAACGTACAAGAGAATATACAGACGAAGGTATACCCCATCTGTACAGGTGACTGTAGCTAAAGATTATTAGTTCTACAGGATACAGTAACTTATATTTTAATAACATGTAGGAAATGAACTGTTTCTTGTCAAACTGAAGTGATTTTCGTTGCATTATGTTCATCATCCATTTAGTGTTGAAGTTTTTTAATT
>JAXCGZ010019495.1:22500-25000 GCA_037179515.1 Halocaridina rubra
ACAAAAAAGGGGGCGAAAATGTACGAAATATATTTCTCTTCAGGAAAGAAAGACTATAATAGCCACATCCTATCTCTTGTACTAAATGCCATTATTCCCTCCCACACAGGAGTTGACAACAAATTATAACTTCCCCTCTCCACCAATGAGTGATCTTCGTGAGAGAAGGGGCGGAGCTTAAGGCAAATGTTTTTTTTCTATTGGAAACAAGGGAGGAGCTAATTGATCTAGCAAAATATTTGAAGGTGACACATTTTACTTCATAAAGCAAGACTGTAAACAACCTTTGGACAATTTATCAAAGTTTTTAAACTTTATCGACTTTGAAGCTTTTCTTATTTTTGGTCCAAGAACTGCGTGCGTGCACGAGTATATATGGTACTGTTATAAGCACGAATCTTGACTTCCCGTCTCCTGGTCGGTTTATCGATGTACTTCATATATATATATGATGAATGATGGCTTGATTGATTCGGTTTGTACGTCACAAACTCCCTTTTCTACTAAGGGCTAGGACGGTTGTTATCTTGCGATGGACTTCTTTTGGCAGATATAATCGCTATCCTGAGTGTATGCCCTTACTGACCTCAGTCCATGACAGGGCCCGAACCCTCGTCCTGCCGCCTCAGAGTCGCGAACGTTACCATATTGCCATGGAGATTACTACTATATATATATATATATATATATATATATATATAATATATATATATATATATATATATATATATATATAATATATATATATATATATATATAAATCATTCTTACCTCGACCGGGACTTGAACTTGGGACTTATAATTACTAAGCCAAGGCTATACCAACTACACCACAGAGGGTCTTCAAAAAGGAAAAAGACCTTACAGTTTTTATCTGCTATACTAGGGATGAACGCATTTTATCCGAATGCCACTATGTTCATATTTCAAATAGAATGCGTTCATCCCTGGTATTGCAGATATAAGCTGTAAGGTCTGTTTCCTTTTTAAGACCTTCTGTGATGTAGTTGGTAGCACCTTGGCTTAGTAATTATAACTCCTAGATTCAAGTCCCGGTCGGAGTAAAAATGATTCATGCTTTCACATATGGTAATGTGCTAATTTTATTATTATTATATATATATGTGTGTGTGTGTGTGTGTGTGTGTGTGTGTGTGTGTGTGTGTGTGTTTGTGTGTGTGTGTGTGTGTGTGTATAATTAGAACCGTGGACTCGAACGCGGACCTGTCACCACCCGAGTCGGGCACTCTCCCGGCTACGCCATCCTTTATCGTGTCAATTCAGTACTTTAAAATAAATAAAAATGACATTTAAAGTATTAATCTTATGGAATAGATAAAATATTAGTTACTGAATATTTAAGAACATTATTTTCGTTATTAGCATTCAGTTTTACGATAATTAATAGTGTGCCTTGACCACTTGACCGCCTTGTTCATGAGTGCCGAGATGATAATGACAGTGAAAAGCTCGGTTTTATCCTAAGAGATATGAAAGAGAGACTAGGTATCGCACTACCTCCAGGAACAAATTAAATTACTTTGCCCAAATAAAATAAAAATATGTTGTTTGGTACTATAATAGTCTTATCTGTATCATATATATTGCGAGAGAGAGAGAGAGAGAGAGAGAGAGAGAGAGAGAGAGAGAGAGAGAGAGAGAGAGAGAGAGAGGAGAGAGAGAGAGAGAGAGAGAGAGAGAGAGAGCAGTTATTTGTAATGAACAAATACTTTGGTAGGTCACTGGATCTAAGCTCCCAGCTCCCAGCCAGAAGGTCAAGAGTGCAACATCTCAGAACCAAATGAGGATATAAAGGCGAGATTAGTTGTACTCCTCGTGGTGTAAAATCTTGTCTACTTGGCAGCTGCAGTTTGCTTATCTTTAGATGTATGGGCTTAATTGTGGAATGGAATATCCAAGAGAACAGGCTTCGATGAAAGTAGATGTCTGTCCGAAAGTTACAATTTAGAATATATTATTGACACAAGACAAAGTTTTATTTTTTACATGACTTCAGTTTGCTTTGGTGACGCTTTAGTCCCTTCCTGTGTGTGTGTGTGGTGTGTGTGTGTGTGTGTGTGTGTGTGTGTGTGTGTGTGTGTGTGTGTGTGTGTGTGTGTGTGTGTGTGTGTGTGTGTGTGTGTGTGTGTGTGTGTGTGTCAGTGTGTGTGTGTTTGTGCATGTGCTTGTGTGTGTAAGTGTGTGTTCGAGTATGTTTGGTAATTTTAGATACACTGTGTAGAGGCCATTTTTTTTTTCAAAACCTATAAAGCAGACTTGAATTACTTCTTGACTTTAGCTACGTAAGCTCTCAATAGATAATTATTGATCCATAATTGTAGTCTCACAATGAATAACACTGATCCTTGAGGTTTTAATCAACTTCTGACATTGTGATTAGCGTGGGCGAAGTCTCGACTTGTACTTTAAAAGAAAAGAATCAATATCATAATTATTATTCATCTCGTCCAACCACGGCTGGCTAAGAATAAACACAGAC
>JAXCGZ010019495.1:40000-51429 GCA_037179515.1 Halocaridina rubra
TTTTTTAAGCCAAAGAGAGCACAGTTAAGTAGTTTGCTTTTGAATATTACATTAAAACTGTCAAATATATCTATGTCAAAGGTTTGGAAAAAACTAAATTTTTCATAGACTTTCTGTATATGATGACTTCAATATATCTAAATACTATTATTGCGGATTCGTAAGGACACTAATTCTATCTCCGCAATCCTGATTAAAAGTGGTGTGGTACACACCAACATCAGGGTTCTAGTTTACGTTTTCTTGCCAGAACTCCTTGTGTGTCCATACTTAATGTCTATTGAACTATATATCTATCTATATACAAATTACAGTCTACCATGTAGGAGGTTGCCGAGTTAATGCATACACACACACTTGGACTCTAGTTGCAAGTTTCCTTCCACAAATCCCTGTTTCCATGTAATGATTGTCTATCTCCATACAAATGCTTTAATCCTCTTGTAAGGGGAAATGCTGAGTTAAAGCACACACCAATACTAGGGTTATGATTAGAGTTTTCCTACCAGAACTCCTTGCGCGTCATTTAATTACTGTTTATCTATCTATATACAAAGGCCACAGTCCTCTTGAAAAGAGAATGGATGAGTCAAAGCGAACTATCACACTAGGGATCTGGTTGGAGTTTTCCTACCAAAATCCTTATTTCTTGCCTCTTTGTAAGGAGGAAAATACGAAGGAGGGAATTTCCAATCCCCTAGCACCATCCTATTTAGTCGACTTTTACGACAGGTACGGGAATATGGGGGCTGCATTCTTGTCCTCTACCCTAGGAAATGGAAAGTGATAAAATATCCAGTGATGAAATATAGTGATTCTCTCTTTATCGAAATATGCATACAATAGCTGTGATAAATTGAATACCAAAAACTACTAAGTCTAACAAAGCTGAATTTGAATATGGGTCAAGCAAGACCTGAGACCAAATGTGGAGCTCTCGAAAGACCATTTATCGGTGAACTTTAAAAAAAAAATGGACGACCTCATGTGATGCTTTGAAAATTCGCTCCTAAATTGCATTTACATAGTTTCACTATACCACGTGGGTCCCACGCCTGTCAGAAATGTAAAATAAAAAATATATAAAGCAAAATATCCCCAGCAAAACGACTCTTGTGAACATTTTTATTGCAATTATAAACAAAATGGTGGATTATTTTATTATACTGAAGCATATTCCTCTGTTTCATATAGAGACTAACATAAGATGATTTCCTAAAGTAGAAGCCCTAGAGATTGGGGTGAAAATTCTGGCGAATGACGTCATTAGTTGTCTTGCCGAAATGATAAGAAATGACGAATGTAGTAATTATTATTATTATTATTATTATTATTATTATTATTATTATTACTATTATTATTATTATTATTATTATTATTATTATTATTATTATTATTATTATTATTATTATTATTATTATTATTATTATTATCCTCATCATCATCATCGTCATCGCTATCGCTATTGCTATGATTATTATTATTATTATTATTATTATTATTATTATTATTATTATTATTATTATTATTATTATTATTAATTATTATTATTGCTATTGTTATTATTATTAATGTTATTAATGTTATTATTGTTATTATTTTTATTATTGTTATTATTATTATTATTATTATTATTATTATTATTATTATTATTATTATTATTATTATTATTATTATTATCACACTGATAATTATTAAGTATAAATAATATTTGGTTTCAAATGTAATATCGTTTTGATGTCATTATAAGAAATCATAGACACAGTTTATCATCTATGTCATATTAAAACAATGAAATGTCCTGTGGAGAGAGAGAGAGAGAGAGAGAGAGAGAGAGAGAGAGAGAGAGAGAGAGAGAGAGAGAGAGAGAGAGAGAGAGAGAGAGAGAGAGATTACATTGCTATATAACCATACAGACTACTCAAATATTCCAGTGCTCCACTCGCTTTAATTTTCTCAATTAGTATATTTTCCCATTCTCATACAGATTCGCTGCTCATCATTAGCCTCATGGACACTAAAGTGGGTATTAGATAATACTTATACAGCCTTTTCCTTAAGATAATACTTTTTCTTCTCAATCTTGTCTTGTTGCCCGGGTTATAGAGCAATTATATTTGCCCGTCCAGATGTCACACTCATAAAAAAATCTTTTCAGCAACCTTCTCCAAAGATCCGGGTTTGGAACCAGCACCGAATTAAATGGCTTGCTCAATCAGTGGCTGGATGGAACCAGCACCGAATTAAATGGCTTGCTCAATCAGTGGCTGGATGGAACCAGCACCGAATTAAATGGCTTGCTCAATCAGTGGCTGGATGGAACCAGCACCGAATTAAATGGCTTGCTCAATCAGCAGTTAGATGTAAACGCTACTCACCTAACTTAGTACTGCCCTACCTTATCAGTGCCACTATTGCTGGATTTGACAGCCCAGCCTTTACCTGATCAATTAGACATTATATCAAATATTCGTATATGTAGGGTATTGAAAAATATAAATGACTCCCTTGTATAATACTGGTAAAAATACTTCCGTCTGTAATGAAAGGATGCGATATTCTTTTATCGATGCATAAGAGATTCTTTTATGTTGCGAAAGAGGAATAACTCTTTCGTTCAATAGGAAAGAGTTTCTATTCTCGCACAATTTAGAAACACGGATATCGTAAATGTTTTTTTTATCATATTTGTGTTTTTATATATTTGTATCTTCTTTGTATATCTGAAGAGGAATTGTATGCCAAAGTTTTTTCTTATATTTTTCACAAGATTACGTGCATCTTTTAAATCAAAAGAGGGGTTTCTTTTACGTTATAGAGAATAAAAGATCATTTCCTCTCGAATGGCCTACTAACTTTTCTAGAATATGAGACAGAGCTTCTTTGTATATTAGCAAAATGAAAATGGAAATCTAATGTAGTACGAAATAGATTCTTCTTGTATATTTCGAAAGGATTTATGTAGAGAATAGAAAGAGTCTTAATATTTCGGAAGCCTTGACCTCTTGTTCAAGACAAAAAGGAAATATTGCGAATACTGTTTGAAAGATTGAATCTCTTTTATATTATTTTCTTTTTCTTTTAATGCTTGAGAGTTTTTCTTTTACGTTATAGAGAATAAAAGATCATTTCCTCTCGAATGGCCTACTAACTTTTCTAGAATATGAGACAGAGCTTCTTTGTATATTAGCAAAATGAAAATGGAAATCTAATGTAGTACGAAATAGATTCTTCTTGTATATTTCGAAAGGATTTATGTAGAGAATAGAAAGAGTCTTAATATTTCGGAAGCCTTGACCTCTTGTTCAAGACAAAAAGGAAATATTGCGAATACTGTTTGAAAGATTGAATCTCTTTTATATTATTTTCTTTTTCTTTTAATGCTTGAGAGTTTTTCTTTTACGTTATAGAGAATAAAAGATCATTTTCTCTCGAATGGCCTACTAACTTTTCTAGAATATGAGACAGAGCTTCTTTGTATATTAGCAAAATGAAAATGGAAATCTAATGTAGTACGAAATAGATTCTTCTTGTATATTTCGAAAGGATTTATGTAGAGAATAGAAAGAGTCTTAATATTTCGGAAGCCTTGACCTCTTGTTCAAGACAAAAAGGAAATATTGCGAATACTGTTTGAAAGATTGAATCTCTTTTATATTATTTTCTTTTTCTTTTAATGCTTGAGAGTTTTTCTTTTACGTTATAGAGAATAAAAGATCATTTCCTCTCGAATGGCCTACTAACTTTTCTAGAATATGAGACAGAGCTTCTTTGTATATTAGCAAAATGAAAATGGAAATCTAATGTAGTACGAAATAGATTCTTCTTGTATATTTCGAAAGGATTTATGTAGAGAATAGAAAGTCTTAATATTTCGGAAGCCTTGACCTCTTGTTCAAGACAAAAAGGAAATATTGCGAATACTGTTTGAAAGATTGAATCTCTTTTATATTATTTTCTTTTTCTTTTAATGCTTGAGAGTTTTTCTTTTACGTTATAGAGAATAAAAGATCATTTCCTCTCGAATGGCCTACTAACTTTTCTAGAATATGAGACAGAGCTTCTTTGTATATTAGCAAAATGAAAATGGAAATCTAATGTAGTACGAAATAGATTCTTCTTGTATATTTCGAAAGGATTTATGTAGAGAATAGAAAGAGTCTTAATATTTCGGAAGCCTTGACCTCTTGTTCAAGACAAAAAGGAAATATTGCGAATACTGTTTGAAAGATTGAATCTCTTTTATATTATTTTCTTTTTCTTTTAATGCTTGAGAGTTTTTCTTTTACGTTATAGAGAATAAAAGATCATTTCCTCTCGAATGGCCTACTAACTTTTCTAGAATATGAGACAGAGCTTCTTTGTATATTAGCAAAATGAAAATGGAAATCTAATGTAGTACGAAATAGATTCTTCTTGTATATTTCGAAAGGATTTATGTAGAGAATAGAAAGTCTTAATATTTCGGAAGCCTTGACCTCTTGTTCAAGACAAAAAGGAAATATTGCGAATACTGTTTGAAAGATTGAATCTCTTTTATATTATTTTCTTTTTCTTTTAATGCTTGAGAGTTTTTCTTTTACGTTATAGAGAATAAAAGATCATTTCCTCTCGAATGGCATACTAACTTTTCTAGAATATGAGACAGAGCTTCTTTGTATATTAGCAAAATGAAAATGGAAATCTAATGTAGTACGAAATAGATTCTTCTTGTATATTTCGAAAGGATTTATGTAGAGAATAGAAAGAGTCTTAATATTTCGGAAGCCTTGACCTCTTGTTCAAGACAAAAAGGAAATATTGCGAATACTGTTTGAAAGATTGAATCTCTTTTATATTATTTTCTTTTTCTTTTAATGCTTGAGAGTTTTTCTTTTACGTTATAGAGAATAAAAGATCATTTCCTCTCGAATGGCCTACTAACTTTTCTAGAATATGAGACAGAGCTTCTTTGTATATTAGCAAAATGAAAATGGAAATCTAATGTAGTACGAAATAGATTCTTCTTGTATATTTCGAAAGGATTTATGTAGAGAATAGAAAGAGTCTTAATATTTCGGAAGCCTTGACCTCTTGTTCAAGACAAAAAGGAAATATTGCGAATACTGTTTGAAAGATTGAATCTCTTTTATATTATTTTCTTTTTCTTTTAATGCTTGAGAGTTTTTCTTTTACGTTATAGAGAATAAAAGATCATTTCCTCTCGAATGGCCTACTAACTTTTCTAGAATATGAGACAGAGCTTCTTTGTATATTAGCAAAATGAAAATGGAAATCTAATGTAGTACGAAATAGATTCTTCTTGTATATTTCGAAAGGATTTATGTAGAGAATAGAAAGAGTCTTAATATTTCGGAAGCCTTGACCTCTTGTTCAAGACAAAAAGGAAATATTGCGAATACTGTTTGAAAGATTGAATCTCTTTTATATTATTTTCTTTTTCTTTTAATGCTTGAGAGTTTTTCTTTTACGTTATAGAGAATAAAAGATCATTTCCTCTCGAATGGCCTACTAACTTTTCTAGAATATGAGACAGAGCTTCTTTGTATATTAGCAAAATGAAAATGGAAATCTAATGTAGTACGAAATAGATTCTTCTTGTATATTTCGAAAGGATTTATGTAGAGAATAGAAAGTCTTAATATTTCGGAAGCCTTGACCTCTTGTTCAAGACAAAAAGGAAATATTGCGAATACTGTTTGAAAGATTGAATCTCTTTTATATTATTTTCTTTTTCTTTTAATGCTTGAGAGTTTTTCTTTTACGTTATAGAGAATAAAAGATCATTTCCTCTCGAATGGCCTACTAACTTTTCTAGAATATGAGACAGAGCTTCTTTGTATATTAGCAAAATGAAAATGGAAATCTAATGTAGTACGAAATAGATTCTTCTTGTATATTTCGAAAGGATTTATGTAGAGAATAGAAAGAGTCTTAATATTTCGGAAGCCTTGACCTCTTGTTCAAGACAAAAAGGAAATATTGCGAATACTGTTTGAAAGATTGAATCTCTTTTATATTATTTTCTTTTTCTTTTAATGCTTGAGAGTTTTTCTTTTACGTTATAGAGAATAAAAGATCATTTCCTCTCGAATGGCCTACTAACTTTTCTAGAATATGAGACAGAGCTTCTTTGTATATTAGCAAAATGAAAATGGAAATCTAATGTAGTACGAAATAGATTCTTCTTGTTTATTTCGAAAGGATTTATGTAGAGAATAGAAAGTCTTAATATTTCGGAAGCCTTGACCTCTTGTTCAAGACAAAAAGGAAATATTGCGAATACTGTTTGAAAGATTGAATCTCTTTTATATTATTTTCTTTTTCTTTTAATGCTTGAGAGTTTTTCTTTTACGTTATAGAGAATAAAAGATCATTTCCTCTCGAATGGCCTACTAACTTTTCTAGAATATGAGACAGAGCTTCTTTGTATATTAGCAAAATGAAAATGGAAATCTAATGTAGTACGAAATAGATTCTTCTTGTATATTTCGAAAGGATTTATGTAGAGAATAGAAAGAGTCTTAATATTTCGGAAGCCTTGACCTCTTGTTCAAGACAAAAAGGAAATATTGCGAATACTGTTTGAAAGATTGAATCTCTTTTATATTATTTTCTTTTTCTTTTAATGCTTGAGAGTTTTTCTTTTACGTTATAGAGAATAAAAGATCATTTCCTCTCGAATGGCCTACTAACTTTTCTAGAATATGAGACAGAGCTTCTTTGTATATTAGCAAAATGAAAATGGAAATCTAATGTAGTACGAAATAGATTCTTCTTGTATATTTCGAAAGGATTTATGTAGAGAATAGAAAGAGTCTTAATATTTCGGAAGCCTTGACCTCTTGTTCAAGACAAAAAGGAAATATTGCGAATACTGTTTGAAAGATTGAATCTCTTTTATATTATTTTCTTTTTCTTTTAATGCTTGAGAGTTTTTCTTTTACGTTATAGAGAATAAAAGATCATTTCCTCTCGAATGGCCTACTAACTTTTCTAGAATATGAGACAGAGCTTCTTTGTATATTAGCAAAATGAAAATGGAAATCTAATGTAGTACGAAATAGATTCTTCTTGTATATTTCGAAAGGATTTATGTAGAGAATAGAAAGAGTCTTAATATTTCGGAAGCCTTGACCTCTTGTTCAAGACAAAAAGGAAATATTGCGAATACTGTTTGAAAGATTGAATCTCTTTTATATTATTTTCTTTTTCTTTTAATGCTTGAGAGTTTTTCTTTTACGTTATAGAGAATAAAAGATCATTTCCTCTCGAATGGCCTACTAACTTTTCTAGAATATGAGACAGAGCTTCTTTGTATATTAGCAAAATGAAAATGGAAATCTAATGTAGTACGAAATAGATTCTTCTTGTATATTTCGAAAGGATTTATGTAGAGAATAGAAAGAGTCTTAATATTTCGGAAGCCTTGACCTCTTGTTCAAGACAAAAAGGAAATATTGCGAATACTGTTTGAAAGATTGAATCTCTTTTATATTATTTTCTTTTTCTTTTAATGCTTGAGAGTTTTTCTTTTACGTTATAGAGAATAAAAGATCATTTCCTCTCGAATGGCCTACTAACTTTTCTAGAATATGAGACAGAGCTTCTTTGTATATTAGCAAAATGAAAATGGAAATCTAATGTAGTACGAAATAGATTCTTCTTGTATATTTCGAAAGGATTTATGTAGAGAATAGAAAGAGTCTTAATATTTCGGAAGCCTGGACCTCTTGTTCAAGACAAAAAGGAAATATTGCGAATACTGTTTGAAAGATTGAATCTCTTTTATATTATTTTCTTTTTCTTTTAATGCTTGAGAGTTTTTCTTTTACGTTATAGAGAATAAAAGATCATTTCCTCTCGAATGGCCTACTAACTTTTCTAGAATATGAGACAGAGCTTCTTTGTATATTAGCAAAATGAAAATGGAAATCTAATGTAGTACGAAATAGATTCTTCTTGTATATTTCGAAAGGATTTATGTAGAGAATAGAAAGAGTCTTAATATTTCGGAAGCCTTGACCTCTTGTTCAAGACAAAAAGGAAATATTGCGAATACTGTTTGAAAGATTGAATCTCTTTTATATTATTTTCTTTTTCTTTTAATGCTTGAGAGTTTTTCTTTTACGTTATAGAGAATAAAAGATCATTTCCTCTCGAATGGCCTACTAACTTTTCTAGAATATGAGACAGAGCTTCTTTGTATATTAGCAAAATGAAAATGGAAATCTAATGTAGTACGAAATAGATTCTTCTTGTATATTTCGAAAGGATTTATGTAGAGAATAGAAAGAGTCTTAATATTTCGGAAGCCTTGACCTCTTGTTCAAGACAAAAAGGAAATATTGCGATTACTGTTTGAAAGATTGAATCTCTTTGATATTCTTTTTTTTTTCTATTAATGCTTGAGAGTTTTGGAATGGGTCTTTTCGCTCATATCGAAGTCCGAGCTCGTGAGGACAATCTACCACCATAGATCTTTCCTCAATGTCAAGTGGTTCTGGAAAAGTGAAGCTAGACAAACTAAACTGGAAAGTTGAACTCGGACACTTTAGACTTGGAAGCATTAACTAAGTCATTCAGCATGCCGAATGGGGTTGTCCAGAATATATGAAAAGCGTTATTGCATTATACATGGGTAGTTTCCGTTTATATTATGGGAAGATGTATCCTTATACTATACAAGAGGGAAATTTATTCTAATAATATAAGAGAGTAGAACTCTAGTGTAGTACAAATGAACGTGTAGTAATTTGCAATGGTGTACCACTTTTTCTAATACGAAAGTTTTATTGTACTTTATGTAGATCAAATGAAATCTTGCATTATAAGAAATGGCTGGGGTTGTTCATTACTAAAATGGGATGGTATCCAGCCACTAGAAAGCGAACCAGCGCAGCTAGGTGCCGGTCCCAAGCCCAAATTAATGGAGAGTGTTATTATCAGGAGTGGCATCCAGCTGCAGAACTTGAGGGCAGACCCGGAACTAGTCTCCAAAAGCTTTGTGAGATACAGCGACCATCATAAAATCGGGAAGAGATCATGAAAGAATATGAAAGCGAGGTAATTTACGTAAAATATCAAAACAGGGGGAATTTATGCGCTCTGCGATATCATTGGATATTCTCAGTTAGTCGCAGATCGGTGGATTCTTGGGCCAACTATCGACAGAGATGAGTAGATAGTAAAAAAAAAAAAAAACCGCTAAAACTGCCTGCAAGAAGCGACACAACATAAGTGGTAGAATTTGCAGTCAACTTAAAGAGGTTTGGTTGCGATATTATTTTGACGTTTATGTAATTGGTGAAGATATCCATGTTAAAATTGTAATTATGTTCTGTGCAATGGTCACAATGAGTAAGGCCAAACTAAATGTGATTTGGAGGTTATAGGGTATTAAGTTGGCTTGTGGGAAAAATCAAATTTCATATTTTGCTACGTAATGTAATTGGCTTTAATGGATGCTGCTGCATCCAGTATCGGTGCTTTCATTACTTAGGATGCATTACTTCTTGCCTCCTACCCGACAGGCCACTCGCTATCCTTCACCCACTATGCAAATCACGTTCAGTGTGACTGTAGAGTCTTACTCAACCTTAATGCCCAAGAAACTGGCCTTTAGGCTTTTCATCTCTCCCCCCTGTGTCCAATAGGCACTATTTTATGACATTTTTTTGTTGGGCATGAGATTTTCTTAATACAATATGGTTTGATTTAAAACAAAAATGACAGTCTTCAGCATAAATGAGTCTAGGATTAAAGGTTATTAGTACAGAAAATTGTAAGTAAAACTTTAACAGAGGACTTGAAACATTTTTAGAAGATACAAGAGCGGGAAGGTATTAAGAATAAACGGAGACATTGTATTTTTGTATGAAAAATCTTACTTTAACGAAGACACCATTTTCTATTTTTTTTTTAAATTAGATACATTAGTATCATTATTATTGCGCATTACATTTTTTTTTATTTTGCCGTATTATATTTAGATAATTTTCTTTATATTATGTGTTTGTGGAAGATTTAATGTTAATTTTTAATATATTATAAGTTTTCGCATTCAAGTTTTCTTGGAAGTGTATATTGATTTTCATAAAAAAAAATAAAAATTAACATTATAAATGTGTGTGTGTGTGTGTGTGTGTGTGTGTGTGTGTGTGTGTGTGTGTGTGTGTGTGTGAGATTACCTAATTGTGATTACCTAATTGTGTTTACGGGAAAGAGCCCAAAGCTTGTATCTTCCCGTCTCCTGATCGGTGTGTGTGTGTGTGTGTGTGTGTGTGTGCTTAAATATTTGTCAAAATTCGGTGTAGTGATGGTGCGTAATAAGGAATGATATCATCAAGCAGTGGGTTGTCCTCAACAATTATCTACTTTTTCAATATTCCCATCTGGATTGCCTATTTTATTAAAAAAAATAAAATAAATAGTAATAATAATAATAATAATAATAATAATAATAATAATAATAATAATAATAATAATAATAATAATAATAATAATAATAATAATAATAATAATAATAATAATAATAATAATAATAACAATGACGATGACGATGACGATGATAATGATAATAATAATAATTGGAATCTTGGCTTGCTTTTTAGCAAATTTCTCGCCCATTGCTAGCTTAGTGTGATCTATATCACAGCTGTTTCAATATATATGTGGCAAACTTTTTAAATATATTTGAATATTTATCTTATATATAAAAGTAGTTATCATCAATCTCTTCTCTTAATATTAAAAATAAAGATAAATTCTATTGATATAATCTGTTTTAAACATCAATCTAGCGCAAAGTAATCTTGTGGTATAGAATTACTTGCATGAAAATATTTTTTCTTATGACAGATGACGTTTAGAACAGGTTATATTTACATCGTCACACATTGTAAAAAATAAAATTTACCGAGATTGAAATTCTTATTAATATTACCAATAACACTACAAATATAATCAAAAATTTTTCTACCGATGCCTCGATAAATACAAGATTATTTACCTTAAGCGGGGCGATAATTTTTACGAGACGATTAGAGACTGTCTGTGTCGTGGGTTGGGGAGACACCGATGCTAGACTTCCTCTCTGGCAAGCGCCAATCCAGGCAATGTCCATCCGCTTTCCAGTCGCCTGTCTTTTATACTTGTCATCAGACTGAAAAGCCTGAGTTGCCAATTTTGATAAATTCAACCGTCTTCAATATTATATATTTTTTTAAGTTTACCTTATAATACTCATTCTTACCTATATATATATATATATATATATATATATATATATATATATATATATATATATAGATATATATATATATATATATATATATATATATATATATATATATATATATATATATATATATATATATATATGCATATGCATATGCATATACATATACATATACATGTACATGTACATA
>JAXCGZ010019496.1:0-20000 GCA_037179515.1 Halocaridina rubra
GTTTTAGACCTGATAAGGAAGCTTGACGTAGTATGTGGTCCAGGGAATATTGTAAGCATTTACCAATTTGGTAAATATTTTAGGGAAGGAAGGAGAGAATAATGAAAGTAACCTTTGAGAGAGGGGACACATGTAGAGAGGTACTGACGAGGGCAAAAAACTTATAAGACCTTCAAGAATTCAGAACAGTGGTTCATTAAACCTTATAGAACATTGGAAGAGATGGAAAGGATCAAAAACTTGTTGCAAGAACCTAGAAGGGTTAAATGAGGGAAGAAATGAAGAAGAGAAGAAAAATTTTTGTTTCAGAGTTCTTCCAGCCAAAAGGGAGATAAAGGATATAATGAAAGAAGATCAGGGGATGTAGCCTCATTAAGATTGCTGTACACAAATGATGATGGGGGTAGCTGGTAAGGTAGTAGAATTAAAGGATAGGATTCACAACAGTAAGGAAGATATAGTAGCAATTACAGAGACCAAGTTAAGTGAGGACATAAACAGCATCAGAGTTTTTCCAAAGGGCTTAAGAATATTAAGGGTGAAAGATCTGAGAGGACTAGTGGATGAATAGCATTGCTCGTAAGTGAAAAATTTAAGGTTGAAGAAAAAACCTTGCTATAGAAAGTGAGTTCAAGAAAATCCTGTTGCTATAAATATCAGGTCAGAGCATTATAATAACTGTTGTATATAACCCACCAAGGAATCAACATACATTAGAAGTTTATGAGGAAGTCATATAGATACTTTCGAAGTCATAAACTCAGCTGTTAACATTGCACAGGAGAGAAAATGTAGGATTTTGAGTATGGGAGATTTTAAACACAGAGAGATAGATTGGATAAATCTTGACCCTCGAAGTGGCAAGGACTCATTTGGGGCAAGACTACAAGATTGTGCACTAGGGAATTTCGTACACCAACAGGTACTGGAACCAACTAGGGCAAGGGGTGGGGATGAGCCACCATGCTTGACCTAGTGTTCACAAATAATGAGTTGGATATTGAAGAAATTGAATATGAAGAACCTATTGGAAAAAGTGACCCGTGTGTTGTTGATGGAGTATATCATCGAAGGTGTTCTGCCTGAAAGTAGAGGCAGTGAGAAGGACACGGGCAGGAACTATCCGAAAGGAGATTTCATCAAATTAAAAGAGCTCTTTGCATTTATTGACTGGAATACCTGATTTAACATCAAATCTGTACAAGAAATGTACGATATCTTTTGTGAGGAATATGGGAAGATAGTTACTTATTGCATACCTTCCACTAAAATAGAGGTTATTCATGCCAGAGAGAAATGATTCAAAAATGAATGTAAGCGAGTTAAGGAGTGGAGAAACAAATGCTGGAAAAGGCATAGGAGGAGAAAAACCATAAATGCCTGGCAAACCAACAAAAGAGCAAGAAATGACGACCTAAGTAAATGAAGAGAGGCATAGAGATATTATGAAAGGGATATCACCAATAAGGCTAAAGAAAATCCCAAACATTTCCACAGCTTTATCAGAGGAAATGTGACGGTCAAAGAACAGGTTTTAAAGTTGAAGAGAGTGGATAGAAGCATCGCTGTGAGGGAAATACCGCACCCCCTTACACTGCGGAGATAAGAATTCATGGGCTGGTATTAGAGAATATCATCTTTTCTGCCACAGAGGTATGCAAAGAGTTGATGGAGGTAAATGTCCATAAAGCTACAGGTCCTGATGATATATCCCCTTGCAAACGTACGATGTGCCCTAAACCAATATCGGTGGCGCTATGCATCATATTTGAAAAGTCGCTGGAATCTGAGGAGATTCCAATATGCTAGAAACAAGCAAATGTGGTACCTATATTAAAAAAGGGGAGCTATAGAGATACTACTAAGAAAACACATCCCTCTTCATTTGGTATCCATCAACTTTTTGTCAGTAAGACAATTTGGCTTCAGAAAAGGCAGATCAACAGTAACACACTTATCAGAATTTTATGATGAAGTAAACCGGATCTTTCAAGAAAGATGGGTCTGGGCAGATTGCATATTCTTAGATTTACAGAAGGAATTTGATATGGTACCATGCTGGATACTTATAAAGAAGCTGCAAATAATTGCGAGAATAAGTGGAAATGTCTTGTAATAGATAAAAACTTACTTAAAAGGAAGGGAACAGAGGATTAGAGTAAGCACTCAGTGTCTGAATGGAGAAGGGTTAGTAATGGGGTTCCACAGGGTTCAGTTTTAGGGCCACTTTTGTTCCTTGCATATGTAAATTACTTACCAGAGTCTGTAAATTCATTCTTGAATATGTTTGCAGATGATGCAAAGATGTGAAGCATGTAAGAGACGATAATAATGGTAAAAACTTCAGGAAGACCTAAATAGTCTGCATGAGTGGTCAGAAAAGTGGCTAATGAAATTCAGTACATCAAAATGTAAGGTAATGAGAATGGGTACAAGTGCGAGAAGGCCCAAGCATGCATACTCAATAACAGGAGCAGAACTTCAAGAGACGGAGAATGAGAGAGAGCTAGGAGTATACATTGTGACAGATTTGTCCCCGGAAATACATATAAATGGCATAGTAAGGGCAGCATATGCTTTCTTAGCAAATGCAAGGGTGGCCTTCAGACACATGGACAAGAACTGTTCAGAAATATTTATGTATCTTACATGAGGCCAAAGCTTGAATATCCAGGCCCTTTTTGGAATCCATACTTGAAAGAGCACGTAGTCAAGCCGGAAAAAGTTCAAAGACATGCCACGAAGCTGATGGTAGAAATACGCAATCTCAGTTATGAGGAGAGGTTGAGCGACTTAGACTCACCATCGCTATAAGCGGGGGGATATGGTAACGGTTTTTAAATTCCTTCATGATTCTGACAGCGGATAGGGATAAAAAATTTGATATGGCTGGCACTTGAAGTAGAGGTAATAGTTAGAAGCTTCGTAACAAATACTTTGCAAAATTTAAGGAAGTACTTTTGTAGTTGATGACTGGAATTAGCTGAGCGAGGAGTTAGTAAACGCTAAGTCAATTCATAGTTTTAAGGACAAATATGATTAGCAAAAAACTGGAACCGACCAGGATACGGGGTTATGAGCATAGGGTTCTTTCCCGTGAGGACAATTAGGTAATTACATACACACACTCAATGAAACGTTAAAATATAACGATTTCGAGAGAGAGAGAGAGAGAGAGAGAGAGAGAGAGAGAGAGAGAGAGAGAGGAGAGAGAGAGAGAGAGAGAGAGAGAGAGAGCTGCCATATCGGGAAAAAGGGTGAGGTATAGGACAACAGGAATACGAATTGGGGGAGAGGAAAAGCATACCCGAACTGGAGAGACAAAGACATGGAATAGGAAGAAATTGAAAAAAAAAATAAAGGACCAAGAGAGAGAGAGAGAGAGAGAGAGAGGAGAGAGAGGAGAGAGAGAGAGAGAGAGAGAGAGAGAGAGAGAGAGAGAGAGAGAGAGAGAGAGAATCATTAATATTATAATGTAGAAAAATATAATGCAAAATATGATATATTTGTCTAATATTGAAGCAATGCAACCTAAAAAAAAATGAAATTTGGCTTTCTAATGTTCCTTCCAAGATGGAGCTGGGATTACAGTTGAAATTAATATTTAAATGAATAGTTAATATATAAAATTGAAGAGAAGTAGTACTAGTAGTAATAGTAAAAGTAGCAGCAGTAGCCGCAGCAGTAGTAGTAGTAGTACTTGCTGTGGTAGCAGGATTATTATCATTATTTTAGTAGTAGTAGTAGTAGTAATGGTAGTTGTAGTAGCAGTTGTGGTAGTAGATTATTATTAAATTATTTTTATTATACTCACTATTAACATTATAGTTATTATTATTCTTATCATTATTATTATTTTATTATTGGTGGTGGTAGTAATAGAAATAGTATATATTTCTGTTATATTTACATTAATTACAATAAATCAATATGCGTTAATTAACAAACTGAATGAGAACAGAACTCGACCTTAATAAATATAAATTCAATACATATATAACTAAATGAAAAAAACTTAAAACGAAGAGGCCTGTAGTACAACAAATTCCAAGTTAACAAATTATATAGTTAGTTACAAACAAACTGTCTCCAACAACTGCCATTCCCGGCAATTACGTCCCTTGTTCTTCCTATTTAACTTTTAATGGTCTCTCTTCTGTGAGTGTGCGTGCGTGCGTGCGTGTGTGTGTGTGTGGATGGATATTATCTGTGATCGAGTGCGAGGTTGGGTAGGTTTTGCGTGTGTGCGTGCGTGTGAGAGGTTGGGGTGTACTGTGCGTGTGAAATGGGGGAGGTTGAGTGGAAGTGTGTGCGTTCAAGTAATAACTAATTGTCCTTACGGGATAGGACCCCATGCTCGTAACTCCCCGTCTCCAGGTCGGCTCCATATTTGTACTTAGTGATACTAATCATATTTGTCCTTAAAACGATGGACTACCTCCTCGCTTAGCTAATCCCAATCATCAACTACTCTTACAATAAAAAATAAAAGTACTTCCTTACATCCTGCAAAGAAAGTTTCTTACGAAGCTTAAACTATGACCTCTAGTTCTAGTGCCAGCCATATCAAAATATCGATCCCTGTCCACTCTGTTATAACCATGAAGGAATTTAAAAACCGTCTCGATATCTCTCCTTATTCATCTAGCTTAGAGCGAAGGTAAGTCTAATTCCCTCAGCCTCTCATCATAAGTGAGAATGAGTATTTCTGGCACCAGGTTCGTGGCATGTCTTTGAACTTTTTCCAGTTTAAGTAGGTGCTATTTCAAGTGTGGATTCCAAAAGGTGGCTACATATTCACGCTTTGGCCTCACATAGGTTACATAAATATTTCTGATCATTTCCTTGTCCATGTACCTGAGGGTTACCCTTACATTTGCTAAGAAAGCATATGCTGCCCTTACTATGCCATTTATATGCATTTCTGGAGACAAATCGGCCAGTATGTTTACTCCTAGATCTCTCTCATTCTCTGTCTCTTTAAGTTTTGCTCCTGCTATCGAGCATTCAAGCTTGGGCCTTCTTGCACGTGAACCATTGCTCATTACCTTACATTTAGAATCATGATTTTCATTAGCCACTTTTCTGACCACTCATGCAGACTATTAAGGTCTTCCTGAAGCTCTACCATTGTTCTTGTCTCTTACTTTCTTTACAATCTTTGCTTCATCTGCAAATATATTCATGAATGAATTCACAGACTCTGGTAGGTCATTTACATATACAAGGAACAAAAATGGCCCTAAACTGAACCCTGTGGAACTCCACTACTAACCCTTCTCCATTCAGACACTGAGTGTCTTACTCTAACCCTCTGTTCCCTTTCTTCTAAGTGAGTTTTTATCCATTCCAAGATATTTCCACCTATTCTCGCCATTGTTTAGAGCTTCTTAATAAGTATCCCGCGAAGGACCGTATCAAATGCCTTTGGTAAATCTAGGAATATGCAATTTGCCCAGCCCTCTTTCTCCTGTAAGATTCGGCTTACCTCACCTTAAAATTCTAATAAGTTTGCTACTGTTGATCTACCTTCTCTGACGTCATATTGAAGGATTCCAAGTGAAGAGAGATGTGATTGTGTGTGATTACCTAATTGTGTTTACGAGAAAGAGCCCAAAGCTCGTATCTTCCCGTCTCCTCATCGGTTCCATTTTAGACTTAGTGATACTTATCATACCTGTCCTTAAAACTATGGATTGAGATAGCATTAACTACCTCCTCGCTTAGCCAATTCCAATTATCAACTACTCTTACACTGAAAAAGTATTTCCTTACATCCTGCAAAGAAGTTTTCTTACGAAGCTTCAAACTATGACCTTTAGTTCTAGAGCAAGCCATATCAAAATATCGATCCCTATCCACTCTATCATAACCATGAAGGAATTTAAAGACTGTCACCATATCCCCCTCACTCTTCTAGCTTCCAGTGATGGTAAGTCTAATTCCCTCAGCCTCTCATCATAACTGTGTGTGCATGTGCGTGGGGGAGATTGGATGGGTAGTATGAGTGTCTAGGTGTGAGGGTGGAGAGTATTGTGTGTGAGTGTGCATGTGTGAGGATGGGTGGGTATTTTGTGTGTGTGAGTGTATATGTGTGAGGATGGGTGGGTATTTTGCGTGTGTGTGTGCGTTCGTGTGAGAGGGTAGGTAGGTAATGTGTGTGTGTGTGTGTGTGTGTGTGTGTGTGAGAGAGAGAGAGAGAGAGAGAGAGAGAGAGAGAGGAGAGAGAGAGAGAGAGAGAGAGAGAGGAGAGAGAGAGAGAGAGAGGAGAGAGAGAGAGAGAGAGAGAGAGAGAGAGAGGTCCACAACAATAAAAATATAATATTTTCCTTCCCTTGCGCAATAGACATATTGTACATCACTAACAATAGGAAAATAAAAAAATAATAAAAACAACAAGCGTCAGAAAAAACAATAACAAAAACAGACAGACAGCTGTACAACAATAACGCTGAGCAAAGCATTTTTGTTTCTAAAATAAAAAATAAATGAATAAATAAATATATAAATAAATGAAGCAAAACAATAAAAAGTTCCTTGACACACGCTGTTCAATATTGGACTTCCATTGTGAACGGAAGGGAACTATTTTTATCAAATCAGAAGAGAGAGAGAGAGAGAGAGAGAGAGAGAGAGAGAGAGAGAGAGAGAGAGAGAGAGAGAGAGAGAGAGAGAGAGAGAGAGAGAATGTGTCAGATATAGACAAGCATATCCTTAAAAAAATAGGCCAACATCATATACATATAAAACAATAAAAGCAAACACGGACAAATTACTTTATATATATATATATATATATATATATATATATATATATATATATATATATATATATATATATATATATATATATATATATATATATATATATATATATATATAGAGGGGATCACGATAAAACATTGAACAGAGCACTCGACTTGAAAAGTGAACAAACCCATGCTCAAGTCCACCGCGGGGCGTTAGGAAGGTGTCCAGAAGTAATTCCCTAGCTCCAACCTGTGCCCACCCTTAGCTGAAAGGGGAGTAACAGTGATACATACAATCAAGCTTTGTGATACATACAATTAAGCTTTGTGATACATACAATCAAGCTTTGTGATACATACAATCAAGCTTTGTGATACATACAATCAAGCTTTCCTAGCACACTGAAGCTACTTATTTCTAGCCCTCAAAAGCTAAAATGAGAGCCACAATTGTAACAAAAAAAAAAAGAGTATTATTTACATTCTGGCCCCCTAAAAAAAAAAATAGGATCCCCTATCCAACTTAGTTGACCGTTACGACATGTAGGGAATATAAATGTTTTTTATTCTTATTGCTCCCATCAATTATATCTCTTACAGTCACCTCCTACGACACGTAGAATATTAATAATAATAATAATAATAATAATAATAATAATAATAATAATAATAATAATAAGAAGAAGAAGAAGAAGAAGAAGAAGAAAAAGAAGAAGAAGAAGAAGAAGAAGGAGAAGAAGAAGAAGAAGAAGAATTATACATGGGGTGGAATTTCTTCATCTCTACCAACTGGGATATCTCTTTCAGTAGCTTCCTACAAGACACCGGACAAACGAGGATGAACATTTCTCTTCATTCCATCAAGGATATCCCTTCCCGTCACCTCCTACGAATGATTTTCTCTTCTTGCCTCAAGGCAACTGAAAAAACAAATGCAGACAAGGAATGTACGACAAAGCCCATATACCACATTTATTTTTTATTTTTATTTTTTTTTTTACAATTGTAGCCACTATTGCACATTCAGGAGGGATTTTTCGTCATAAATGTAAAAATATATTCTCCTTTTCTTCGTAAAAATCTTCCGCGATGCACTTACCATACATCAAGGAAAAAATCCGCAAAAATATCACTGGCTCTTTCACATCCAAAATAGACTTTTGAAACCATTTTCTCTCGTGCCATTTTCCCCTTGGCTCTCCGGTTATTTGATGGCATCCAAGGGCTCGTCTTTTCAGCCTTTGTAACACCACCTCACGTTCCGCTTCTGGAAATCCACGTCACCTACTTGATCTGGCCAAGCCTTCTCTCCTCGTAATGGCATATATAATGTCTTTGGGATGGTAGCAGTTTGTCTCCGAGATCTCATAATACAAAGGGAAAGCAGCCAACGATATAGAAGATGGAGTAGGGAGGATGTGGTTGGAAGCGAAGGAGGAGGGGAAATAACATAAGAGTGTGAGAAATGAGGTTCAGAACTCTTGAAGAGTAGTGGCAGAGGTCTCCAAAACCACGAGGAAGAGAATGGGAATATTATAGAGGGTGAAATTGGCGGTTTAGAACTCTTTGAAAACTTGTCGTAAAAGGTGTATAAAAATAAGAAAAGGAATAAGGTTTAAAACTCCTGAAGGGATGTGGCAGAGGTACAAAAAAAAAAAAAAAATTGCAAGGAAGAGAATGGGAATATTATAGAGTGAAATTGGAGGTTTAGAACTCTTGACGAGATGTGGCTAAGGTGTACAAAAATAAGAGGAAAAGAGAGGACACAGGACAGACGATGAGATACGAGGTTTAAAAAATCTGATGAGTTGCGGCAAAAGTAAACAAAAACATGAGTATAATATAGAAACGGGGAAATGACAAAAACATCCAGATAAGGAATCGAAACAGAAGCTCAAAGAGCAAACTGAAAAGAAAGCGAGCTCGAAAAGGACATTAAAGAGAGAAAGAGGAGAACGAGTATCTCAAATGGACATTCAAAGGAAAAACAGAGAAAAAGGACAAGTAACAGAGTCCAAATAAGAAAAAAAAATAGATCAAACTAAAGGAGAAACAGAAAAAGGACATGTAAAGGAACCCAAAAAGGACATCCAAAGGAGAAGTTATAAAATAGGACAAGTAATGAAACCCAAAAGAGAAGAAAGGAGAACCCAAAAGAGAAAAAAGGAGAACTCAAAAAGGACATCCAAAGGAGAAGCTAAAAAAAAGGACAAGTAACAGACAAAAGAGAAAGAATCAATAAAAGAAACCCAAAGAAGAAACAGAAAGAAATAGACGAGAGAGAACCGAAAGGAGGACACCCAAAGGAAGCCGAAGACATATTTGAGAGGACTCTCAGACCACAGTGATATATGAGATCATGAACCTACCCAAGAGAGATGTCCTCCACTCTTTGACAATAATTGACACACACGAGACAGATATTTCATCTGACTTGAGGTCTCAGCTCTCATACACACACGCCCAACTAAAAATATATATTGCTTGGAATCGATGTTCCACCCTACGGTGGAACGGGTCGTGGTAGACCCGATATATATATATATATATATATATATATATATATATATATATATATATATATATATATATATATATATATATATATATATATATATATATATATATATATATGTGTGTGTGTGTGTGTGTGTGTGTGTGTGTGTGTGTATGTAATTATCTAGTTATGCTTAGGGGAAAGAGCCCTAAGAACGTAACTTCCCGTCTCCTGGTCGGCTCCATTTTGTACTTAGTGATACTTATCATACTTGTCCTCAAAACTATGGATTGAGTTAGCATTAACTACTTCCTCGCTTAGCGAATTCCTATCTATCTATATACAGGGGCCATAATCCCCCTTATAAGGGGGTGGCTGAGTAAAAGTAAAATACCTTGACTCATTGCGGGAAGAAAACGCAGAGGTGGGGGTTCCTAGTCCCCTCGCTCCGCCCCATTTTATAGATTTTTACGACACGCAGGGGATCACGGAGAAAGTATTCTTACCCCTCCTCAGGGGTATATATATATATATATATATATATATATATATATATATATATATATATATATGTGTGTGTGTGTGTGTGTGTGTGTGTGTGTGTGTGTGTGTGTGTGTGTGTGATTACCTAATTGTGTTTACGGGAAAGAGCCCAAAGCTCGTATCTTCCCGTCTCCTCATCGGTTCCATTTTATACTTAGTGATACTTATCATACCTGTCCTTAAAACTATGGATTGAGATACCATTAACTACCTCCTCGCTTAGCCAATTCCAATTATCAACTACTCTTACACTGAAAAAGTATTTCCTTACATCCTGCAAAGAAGTTTTCTTACGAAGCTTCAAACTATGACCTCTAGTTCTAGAGCCAGCCATATCAAAATATCGATCCCTATCCACTTTATTATAACCATGAAGGAATTTAAAGACTGTCACCATATCCCCCCCTCACTCTTCTAGCTTCGAGTGATGGTAAGTCTAATTCCCTCAGCCTCTCATCATAACTGAGATTGCGTATTTCTGGCACCAGTTTCGTGGCATGTCTTTGAACTTTTTCAAGCTTAGCTATGTGCTTTTTCAAGTGCGGATTCCAAAAGGGGGCTGCATATTCCAGTTTTGGCCTCACATAGGTTACATAAATATTTCTGAACATTTCCTTGTCCATGTGCCTGAAGGCTACCCTTACATTTGATAAGAATGCATATGCTGCCCTTACTATGCCATTTATATGTATTTCTGGAGACAAATCTGCCAGTATGTTTACTCCTAGATCTCTCTCATTTTCTGTCTCTTGAAGTTGTACTCCAGCCACCGAGTAGTCAAGCTTGGGCCTTCTTGCACTTGTACCCATTCTCATTACCTTACATTTTGAAGTATTGAATTTCATTAGCCACTTTTCTGACCACTCATGCAGATTATTTAGATCCTCCTGAAGTTCTCTACCATTGTTCTCGTTTTTTACTTTCTTCACAATCTTTGCATCATCTGCAAACATATTCATGAATGAATTTACAGACTCTGGTAGGTCATTTAAATATACAAGGAACAAAAGTTGCCCTAAAACTGAACCCTGTGGAACTCCACTACTAACTCTTCTCCATTCAGACACTGAGTGTCTTACTCTAACCCTCTGTTCCCTTCCTTCTAAGTAAGTTTTTATCCATTCCAAAACATTTCCACCTATTCTAGCCATTGATTGCAGCTTCCTAATAAGTCTCCCAAGTGGAACAGTGTCAAACGCTTTCTGGAAGTCTAGGAATATGCAATCTGCCCAGCCCTCTCTTTCCTGTAAGATCTGGCTTACCTCATCATAAAATTCTAATAAGTTTGTTACTGTTGATCTACCTTCTCTGAAGCCATGTTGCCTCACTGACAAAAAGTTGAAGGATTCCAAGTGAAGAGAGATATGTTTCCTTAGTAGTTTCTCCATAACTTTGCAAACTATGCTGGTCAAGGAAACTGGTCGTGTGTGTGTGTGTGTGTGTGTGTGTGTGTGTGTGTGTGTGTGTGTGTGTGTGTGTGTGTGTGTGCGTGCGTGCGTGTGTGTGTACACGCGCATTCTATCTGATCGCCACTCTGTTACTCTTACACTAAAAAAAAGTACTTCCTTACTCTCTGCAAAGAAGTCTTCTTACGAAGATTCTAACTCTGAGCTCTAGTTCTAGTGTTAGGCATATCAAAAAGCGATCAATATCTACTCCGTCATAACCATATATATATATATATATATATATATATATATATATATATATATATATATATATATATATATATATATATATATATATATATATATATATATTATATTCTGAGGGATCTCAAACAGGATTAAACTTGATTCAGCAGTTTTATGTGAACTAAATTCGTGAGAGCCCCCTCGATTTCTGCGACACTGATAATTCATTTATATATATATATATTATATATATATATATATATATATATATATATATATATATATATATATATATATATATATATATATCAAATAAATTATCAATATCGTATATATAAATATATATATATATATATATATATATATATATATAATATATATATATATATATATATATATATATATATAAAATGAATTATCAATATCGTACATAATATATATATATATATATATATATATATATATATATATATATATATATATATATATATATATATATATATATATATATCAAATGAATTATCAATATAGCAGAAATCGAGGGGGCTCTCACGAATTAAGTTCACATAAAACTGCTGAATCATGTTTAATCCTGTTTGGGACCCCTCAATATAGGGAAGTATGAAATGCCATTGGGTTTCATAAACTTCTTCAGTAACTGTCACTGTAAAAGTATAATGGTGAAACAACTAGATGACAATCTCAAGTGTAGATAAATTGAGGAAATCTGGAATCACAAGGGAAGGAATGCCACCTGGAACTTGAGAACCTTTGGTCTAGACTAGGATATAACTAGGGTTTAAAGAACATTATGAAACCTATTAAAGATATTTTTCATTCTTATATATATATATATATATATATATATATATATATATATATATATATATATATATATATATATATATATATATATATATATATATATATATATATATATATATATATGGGTAGGTGAGTGCAGTATTGGCTGAAAAGAAGCGGGTTTATGATGTATGGTTGCATGTAGGTAATGTAAAGACGCATGAAAGGTATTGTGCAAAGAGGAAGTTAGCGAAGCAAGTAGTAAGATAGGCAAAGAGAGAAGTGGATGTAAGGTAGGGCTGATGCTTGTCTGAGAATTTTGAAAGGAATAAAAAGATGTTTTGGAAGGAAGTGAAGAGTGAGGAAAGGTGAATGTGGTAGGGAGGAAATGGTGAAAGGAGCAGATGGGCAATTGCTAGTGGAGGATATAAAGGTGAGAGAGATGGGCTGAATATTTCAAGAACCTGCTGAATGAGGAAGATGATAGAGAGGCAGAGATTGTGGCTGCGGGAAACGAATGGAGAATGCCAATGTTAGGAGATGAGAATGATAGAGATATAACAAAAGAGGTGGTATGTTTGGCATTGAGAGCAACGAAAGCAGGTAAAGCACCAGGGATAGATGGGTGTCAAGCTGAATGCTTGTCAAAAGGTGGGGAGGCATTAGTAGAATGGCTGGTTAGGTTGTTGAATGTATGATTCAGAAAAGGGAGGGTCCCAGTTGATTGGAGAAGTGCAAGTGTAGTTCCACTTTACAAAGGGAAGAGAGATAAGTATGAGTGTAGTAGTTTTAGGAGACTTAGTATGTTGAGTGTAGTTGGTTAGGTATATGGAAGTGTTAATTGAGAGTATTAGGTACTGTACTGAGAGACTGATTGGGGAAGAACAGTGTGGGTTCAGGAAAGGAGGAGGAAGTGTGGATCAGGTGTCTGCAGTAAGACAGGTGTGTGATAAGTTCTTGGAGAAAGGTGGGAACACTTTCGGGCCTTTATGGATTTAGAGAAAGCATATGACGGGGTAGATAGAGAGGGGTTGTCGAGGGTGTTGCAACTGTATAGAATAATTGGAAGTTTGTTGCATGCAGTGAAGAGTTTTACATGAATATTAGAGCAACCATGAGAGATAGAAATGGTATGACTGGTTTGAGGTGAATGTTGATTTACGTCAAGGTTGTGTAATATCGCCATGGTTGTTTAATGTGTATATGGATGGAGTGGTAAGAGAAGTAAATGAAAGAGTATTAAACAGAGGCTTGGAACTAGTGGGTGAGGATGGAATGTTGTGGAAATTGAGTCAGTTGCTATTTGCAGATGATACTGTACTGGTGGCTGATACTGAAAATTAATTGAATCATTTGGTGACTAAGTTTATTAAAGTGTGTGAAAGAAGGAAGTTGGGGGTGAATATTGGTAATAGTAAAGTCATTTATGGATTTAGAGAAAGCGTATGACAGGGTAGTTAGAGAGAAGTTGTGAAGGGTGTTGCAACTGTATGGGATAACTGGAAGTTTGTTGAAAGTGGTGAAGAGTTTTACATGAATAATAGAGCAAGCATGAGAGTTGGAAATGGTATGAGTGATTGGTTTTAAGGTGAATGTTGGGTTACGTCAAGGTTGTGTAATATCGCCATGGTTGTTTAATGTGTATATGGATGGAGTGGTAAGGAAAGTAAACGAAAGAGTATTAAACAGAGGCTTAGAACTAGTGGGTGAGGATGGAAGGTAGTGGAAATTGAGTCAGTTGCTATTTGCAGATGATACTGTACTGGTGGCTGATACTGAAAATTAATTGAATCATTTGGTGACTAAGTTTATTAAAGTGTGTGAAAGAAGGAAGTTGGGGGTGAATATTGGTAATAGTAAAGTCATTTATGGATTTAGAGAAAGCGTATGACAGGGTAGGTAGAGAGAAGTTGTGGAGGGTGTTGCAACTGTATGGAATAATTGGAAGTTTGTTGAAAGCAGTGAAGAGTTTTACATGAATAATAAAGCAAGCATGAGAGTTGGAAATGGTATGAGTGATTGGTTTGAGGTGAATGTTGGGTTACGTCAAGGTTGTGTAATATCGCCATGGTTGTTTAATGTGTATATGGATGGAGTGGTAAGGAAAGTAAACGAAAGAGTATTAAACAGAGGCTTGGAACTAGTGGGTGAGGATGGAAGGTTGTGGAAATTGAGTCAGTTGCTATTTGCAGATGATACTGTACTGGTGGCTGATACTGAAAATTAATTGAATCATTTGGTGACTAAGTTTATTAAAGTGTGTGAAAGAAGGAAGTTGGGGGTGAATATTGGTAAAAGTAAAGTCATGAGATGCACTAGGAGTGTTTATGTTGGCAGATTGAATGTAGGAGTGAATGGAGAGTTGCTTGAAGAAGATGAAAGTTTTATGCATCTGGGGTCGCATGCATCAAGGAGTGGACGAGTGGATGTAGAGGTAAATCACAGAGTAACGGAAGCTAGTAAATGTCTAAGTGGGTTGAAAAGTGTAATGAGAAGTAGATATTTGGGAATGAATGCAAAGAGAAGGATATATGAAGGTGTGATATTGCTGACAGCATTGTATGGAGTAGAGACTTGGAATGCAAGAGAGGATGAAAGGAACAAGTTGAATGTATAGGAGATGAGGTGTTTGAGAGGAATTACTGGTGTATCTAGAATAGATAGAGTAAGAAATGAGGATGTCAGGCAGAGAACGGGAGTTGGAATGAAGCTGTCAGATAGGTTAGATTAGAGTGTGTTGAGATGGTTTGGACACATTGAAAGGATGAGTGATGAAGGATTAGTGAAGGGAGTGTAGAATGCAGAAGTGATTGGAGTTAGGTCAAGAGGGAGACCTAGAATGAGATAGATGGATGGCGTGAAAAGAGCACTGAATGCACGAGGAATGTCAGTGGAACAGGGAAGAGTGTGTGCAAGAGATAGGAATGAGTGGAGGGAGATCGTGCATATATGACATGACCAAAAGTTATTTCTCGCACCTGCTAGCTCAGTGACCTGTGGTGGACGGGTGTGAGGGGAGTTGCCATGTAAACCAGCTGCGGCTGTCGGTCCTCATAGTATATTATCCTTGCCCGCCTACCTTGTGGGTGACCCAAGCTGTTTGGAAGGGGGGGAGACGTGGCAAGCCTCTATCCCCAAGGAGCTGAGAAGAGTGGTTGAGGTGTGTGTGCGGATCATGGTGAATGCACGTTTCTTGGCTCGGCCACCCCCCTTACAAGGGGGAATGAGGCATGTGTAAGTATGTATGTATATATATAAAACTCAGTCCTGTAACTGTTTTAAAATTGCTAAATGTGTTATAATAATCAAATGCAAAAACAAGATAATGCATTGACAAGGCATTCCTTACACTAATAATAACAACGATGATTTCGTAATAAAGTCTTTGTCATTACGCAAAGATATGTAAATACTTCAATAGAAATGACCGATGAAAATTATTATTTCAACAACAAAAGTAATCATTTTCCTAGAACCTGTAGAAAATGAAAACTTTTGAGAGAAAACCCATCAAATTTCATTAATTACAACTCTAAATATGCCAAGAAAAAAATAGATCCTATACTAATATGATACTTAGGAAAAACAAGTTGGAGAACAGTGACCAATAAAAAAAACCTGATCTTGTTGTGGTTTCTACCGAAGGCAAAATCCGTACCATATCATTCAAATGACGAAAAGAGATATAATCCGAGTGAAGGCGTGAAAATCGTAAAATAATTAAGTTGGCCCTGTACCAACCTCCTACTGAATGTTTTACATAAAAACGGTAAGTTGTGTCAGTATAAACTACAAAGATATACAATTCAGAGAAGTATTTTCATATTCAGAAGTATGTTGAGTATTAATTCCAAGAATATACAAAGAAATCTGAGACGTGCAAGTGTTCTTTGTATTCAGATATTGATGTAAAATCAACATAAATTTACAAGCTAATATAAAGAATATTTTCATATTCAAATGACTTATAGTCAAAATCAAATATGCTATTAAATGCAAGACTTTACAAACAAAAGGAAGCAGTATCTGAATATGCAAGTGGAAAAAAATGCATAAATTATACGAATACACAATAAAATAATATAAGTGCCTTTAAAGTCAAAAGTTAAGTAAGCTGAGCATTATGCAATATACAAAGAAAAGAGAAAAAATATCTATATATATGCAATAGCTAAAATTAGGTTAATTTTAACTACAAAAATGGGCAAAGAACCAACAGTGGCATTTTCATATTGGCGGTCAAGTATAAACTGTATAAATTATAAAGAAAATGCAAATAATCAATAAAAGTATTTTCACATTCAGAGGTTAAACAAAATCAGCAGAAATGACCATAACATGTACACAATTATCCAATGTTGTCATTGCAGTAATCTGCACTCATACAGACCTACAGTTAGGTAATGGATCTGCTAATTCACTGAGCTCAAGCACGTCCACAAGGTCACTCTTACCGTGTAAACCCCCCTTAAGACGTAACACTTTCAGGACCGTAAAAAGTCCTACGCCTAAACATATCGTCCATAGAGTGACTTAATTTTTCTATGCCTACAGCAAAACCGAATAATCTTGAATATTCGTTACACATCTCTTATTATCCCTTCACATCTGACAAGTCACTACACTCTTCACCTGTTTCTCTGTACTTTAATTTTTCTTTTCGTGCCTAAGCCCGATAAGAGCAATATTCTCTGCCTGTCCTAGTGTCACACATAAATATAAAAAAAAATCATTAAATATGCATCAAGCAAGTCTAATGACATTTCCCGTTTTCTTTCCCTAAACGTGAGAAAAAAAAAAAAAAAAAAAAAAAAAAATATATATATATATATATATATATATATATATATATATATATATATATATATATATATATATATATATATATATATATATATATATATAGAGCATTACCATTTTATTATTTTAGTGAAATAAATAGAGAGAGGGATTAAGGATATCAAATAAAATACTTTTATAAACGTTGTTGACATTAAAAAACTTTAAAATATAATTTATCTAGACAAACAGTCAGAGTGCAGTTTCCCTATCTTAAGCCAAAGAAATAAAAGAAGAAAATTAATAATTCACTAAAAGTTAAAGTTGTTTTGGTAAACGCTCTTCCTATTTCTATAATATAAATTCATTCAGTTTTTTAACATTTTAAGTAAGCGCCCTCTAAAATTCTAAAATATATCTTGTGAGCCAAGTTATTATATAAATACGTATTAAATATTATCTGAGGAAATTCCTGTTTTCCTACAGAGGGGAAAATTCCCCGGCGTATGTTCAAACATCTCCACACACACACACACACAGAGAGAGAGAGAGAGAGAGAGAGAGAGAGAGAGAGAGAGAGAGAGAGAGAGAGAGAGAGAGAGAGAGAGAGAGAGAGAGAGAGAGAGAGAGAGAGAGTCTTAGATTTACCTTCACCTACAAATGTTCATAAAGTACACAAACCCTAATAAAATGTAAACACTGCCCAAAATAAAGAACGTGAGAGAGAGAGAGAGAGAGAGAGAGAGAGAGAGAGAGAGAGAGAGAGAGAGAGAGAGAGAGAGAGAGAGAGAGAGAGAGAGAGAGACAAATAAACACGAACCTTTACTGTTCTCTGACCTCCAGTTTTCTTACTGACCGTTTTATATCTGTAGTTGTTGATGGTCCGACATCTAGCCCTTTCTCTGTTACCAGTGGTCTTCCACGGGGCTCTGTTCTTTCACCTATTCTGTTCCTTCTCTTCATTAATGATCCTCTACAATACCTATCTTCCTCTCTTCTCCATGTTTGCTGATGATTCCCCACTTTTCCTCTGCCTTTTCTTCTCAACCTTTATCTGCTACTCGTAATCAGTCTCGTATCACTCTTTCTTCTACTTTCAACTCCAATTTGCAGAGAGTATCTGAGTGGGGCACTCAAAATTTAGGTAAATTCAATGCCTCTAAAACACAGTTTCTGGCTATCTCTTTATCTTCTTCTCCTCCTGATAACCCTGTTGTCTTCGAAACTAACGAAATTTACCCTCTTAGTTCTATCAACATATTAGGAATCCATTTAGCCTCTAACTTTTCTTGGAGGAATCATATAATCCAAATTTCTAAATCTTCATCCAAAAATTGGGGGTTTTGTTTCGTTTTCGTCATTACTTTTCCTCTTTACAGTTACTTAAAATTTATAAAGGTCTTAGCCGTCCCTGCTTAGAATACTGCTCGCACAACTGGGGTGCCTCTTCTTTTACTTATCTCCTTGATAAGGTTGACTCTAAGGCAGTCAGACTCATTAAGGATCCTTCTTTTACTTCTAATCTGGATTCTCTATCTCTTCTCCGTAAGGTATCTTGCCTTTCTCTTTTCTATCGCTACTACTTCCATCGCTGCTCTGATGAGTTGGCGAGTTGCATCCCTTCCCCACTGCCGAGGCCGTGTAACACTCGCCAAGCAGTCTCATCTCACAGGTACTGTGTGGAGATTTGTAGCTCGGGGATTGGTCGGTGCAGCGACTGCTTCTTCCCATCTACCTCCAGACTCTGGAACTCTCTTCCTCCTTCTGTCTTTCCTAATTCTTATGACCTATCATCCTTCAAAAAACAGATTTATCGTCATCTCAGGGCCTAGTCCTCCGTATCTCTGGGTCCTCTGTCCTTTGACTGTTTTTACTGTCTGTTGGTTTCCTTTGTATGACATTACCTCACCTCTGCCTTGTCCTTAACCTTTTTCTTTTCCTTAATTTTGGAATTTTCTGATGCCCGGGCCTGTATTGATGAGGGCAGTTTTAGCCTCTCCCGGTGTCATACTCATAAAAAAAATACCTAAATGTGCTGACGGGAAAGAGCACTATGCTGTGTATGTATGATTGTATGAAACAGACATAAACAAAAACACAAATAAGCACATACTTTATTCTGCGTGTGTTTGGAAGTACCACTGAAAATTAAAACACATATAAGCATATAATGTTGTGTGTGTGTGTGTTAGTGAGAGAGACAACATTCTAACAACAAAAATAACTATACATACCTTTATTCTGTCCTGTGTCAATTGAATTGCCATGAGAACCTAGATGAATATAATCTTTAGTAATCTTAACAATTATTAATATTATTTCAAATAACACTTATTCAAGTTCCTACTGAAGCCGGTGATAAGAAGCCAGTTCAAACTTATTTTTTCCCACTTAAATGTCTTACTTGTCACTTACTTTCTCCACTTGGGTTTTTATGGATTTTTTTGCACTTTTGAAATATTTTCAAAGTCTATAATTACTCAGGAAATGTTATTTTTCAGAGTTCCTATGAACACTTAAAAGTTATACGAACGCAAAAACACACTATTGAACACGAATGGGAGAAAGAAATACATTAAAAATAAAATTATATGATTATTGGAATATAAAATTTATGACGTATTTCAATAATTAAGACATCTATCTAGTTAAATGTTCAAGTAATTTCGTTTATTGGATCTGAATAGTCGTACGAATGATTGAAAAATGCGACAGAAGAAAAAAAAAATTCTAGGCACTTTTAAAATAACAAATTACACACACACACACACACATATATATATATATATATATATATATATATATATATATATATATATATATATATATATATATATATATATATATATATACATATATATATATATATATATATATATATATATATATATATATATATATATATATATATATATATATATATATATATATATATATGTATATATATATATATATATATATATATATATATATATATATATATATATATATATA
>JAXCGZ010019496.1:25000-42500 GCA_037179515.1 Halocaridina rubra
AAGGTAATTAGAATGGATACAAGTGCAAGAAGGCCCAAGCTTGACTACTCGGTGACAGGAGTACAACTTCAAGAGACAGAAAATGAGAGAGATCTAGGAGTAAACATACAGGCAGATTTGTCTCCAGAAATACATATAAATGGCATAGTAAGGGCAGCATATGCTTTCTTATCAAATGTAAGAGTAGCCTACAGGCACATGGACAAGGAAATGTTCAGAAATATATATGTAACCTATGTGAGGCCAAAACTTGAATATGCAGCCCCCTTTTGGAATCCGCACTTGAAAAAGCATGTAGCTAAGCTTGAAAAAGTTCAAAGACATGCCATGAAACTGGTGCCAGAAATACGCAGTCTCAGTTATGATGAGAGGCTGAGGGACTTAGACATACCATCACTCGAAGCTAGAAGATTAGGGGGGATATGGTGACAGTCTTTAAATTCCTTCATGCTTATGATATAGTGGATAGGGATCGATATTTTGATATGGCTGGCTCTAGAACTAGAGGTCACTGTTTGAAGCTTCGTGAGAATCTTTTTTGCAGGATGTAAGGAAGTACTTTTTCAGTGTAAGAGTAGCTGATAATTGGGATTCGCTAAGCGAGGAGGTAGTTAATGCTAACTCAAATCATAAATTTAAGGACAGGTATGATAAGTATCACTAAGTACAAAATGGAACCGACCAGGAGACGGGAAGATACGAGCTTTGGGCTCTTTCCCGTAAGTACAATTAGGTAATCACACATGAGAGTAAGTAGGGCGGGGTCTCCGTGTATGTGAGGGTTTGGTCCATCTCCACCCCTTTCTGTCCGACAGGTTTCTGCAAACTGAACGAATCATATGAATTATCCCATTGAAACTGTAGGACCTGTCGGCCAGAAAGGGGTCGATATAAAATTTACTCACAAGAAACGATTCCCCCACGATCGTGAGAGAGAGAGAGAGAGAGAGAGAGAGAGAGAGAGAGAGAGAGAGAGAGAGAGAGAGAGAGAGAGAGAGAGAGAGAGAGAGAGAGAGAGAGATATTTAATAAGCATGTTTTATTTTTCTTCAAACTTAGCTTTTTTTTTTAATGATTGTGACGCCAGGACGGGCCAAATAAAATAATAAAATAAATAAGCCCTCATCGGGCCTGGGCACAAAGTATACATAAAGTATAGAGAAACAGAGGTGAAGAGAGTAATAACTTGTCAGATGTGAAGGGATAATAAAAGATGTGTAATGAACATCCAATAATATTCAGTGTAGCTGTTGGCATAGAAAAAGAACCGTAACTGAAGAAAGACTTAACATCGAACTGTCAACAAAACCATACCATATTCTTATTCTCAAAATACAAGCACTCTCCAAACTTCATACAACAACCCTCGCTGTAGTTTTTATTCTTTAATACAATATTGATTTATCTCTTTCTGCTCTCTAATCCCATTTTCATGAGAGGTCGCTTTATTAACTAGTCTCTCCCATTTATCTCTAAACAATACTACAATATGCAAAAATTCATTATATGTAGAGCATACAACAATTATATATATATATATATATATATATATATATATATATATATATATATATATATATATATATATATATATATATATATATTTAGTGATTGTGGTACAAATGTAGTAGGTTGGCTCATGGCACCAGCCGCCCTTTGCGATACTACAGCTGAAGGCTTTTTGAACTTAAATAGGTCTGTCCAGGACAGTTCGATGTAAAGTCTTCCTTCAGTTACGGTTCTTTTTCTATGCCTACAGCTACACTGAATATTCTTGGATATGCATTACACATCATTTATTATCCCTTCACATATGACAAGTCATTACACTCTCCATCTCTGTTTCTCTTTACTTGATGTATTCTTCGTGCCCAGGCCCAATGAGGGCTGATTTATTTTATTTTTTGGCCCGTCCTGGTGTCACAATCATAAAAAAAAAAAATATATATATATATATATATATATATATATATATATATATATATATATATATATATATATATATATATATATATATATATGTGTGTGTGTGTGTGTGTGTGTGTGTGTGTGTGAGAGAGTGAGAGAGAGAGAGAGAGAGAGAGAGAGAGAGAGAGAGAGAGAGAGGAGAGAGAGAGAGAGAGAGAGAGAGTGTGCGCGGCCTATAAGGAAATGCCAAATGTTATTAATTTCTTCATGACACTAAAATAGCCAAGTTATTACATTGTTATGAAGGATAACACCAAATACTTACAAACATGAGTAAGCAGCTCAGAAATAACAGAACAAGGTTATGTTAAAGAGCAAAGTTAAAGTTTCTAATCCTGTAGTATGATAATAAGTTTTGAAATAAACAATTTTAAAAACAATAATGAGTTTAGAAGATTATCATTTACTCAATGCAAAAACATTATTGCATAGGATAACAATCACAATATAGTTACTATGAATTGAAATAGCAAGACAAGGTTAGGTTAGAAAGAAAAGTTATAGTTTCTGGTCAAGTGGCAAGACATCAACTCATTATCACAACACATATATGTCACAATGAAATAAGAGGACAAGGTTAGGTTAGAAAGCAAAGTTAAAGTTTCTGATCACATGGCAAGATAAACTAACAGTTTACATAGAATGAATAACAATTACATGATGACAGTTTTAAGATTCGCAAACATTCACAAAGAGTTTACATAGAATGAATAACAATAACAATGATGACAGTGTTAAGATTCGCAAACATTCACCTTAACAGCAATTTTACGTATGATAACATCGAGTAATTAAAAACACGATTACGCGATAATGAATAACATGACAAGGTTAAGTTAGAGAGCAAAGCTAAAGTTTCTGATCACATGGTAAGATAGTAACGAGAACTAGACGGGATTAACACATTATTAGTAATATCAGTAACAATAATGGGTTATAAGATTCGCACAAAATCACATGAAAAGGCAGTAACAAAGACACAACAGAAATAAAATAAGTAATATCAATAACGATAAAGAAACAAAGTATAAGAAAACAAAAACAAGAACATTGAGTAAGTTTAAGATCAAAGTTAATCATATAAGAATGAGGATATACCAAAAGAAAACTGCAGGAAAAAATAAGAAAAAAAATAATCATTCAATCTTCGCAAGGTTTTATATAAAAAAACAAGACAAAAGATACATGAAAAACATAGATACATAAACAGTAAATAATTATATTCTAAGCAAGTCCATCAAAGCGTCGAGGACATAGTAAATGAATAGATCTATAATGAAAACTGAAGCTGAAACAAAGAAGACATAAAAAAAAAGGGCCTAAAATACTGTATTCCAATTAAGTCCACGTAAGAGGAGTGAGATACAATAGAAAAAACTTAAAGAAAAACCAAATGAGAAACAAAGGAAATAAAAGTATTCCGAGTGAGTCATGAAATAGTGATAATTAAAGAATAAATAACGATGAACAAAACTGAAAAGGAAACAAAACGTAAACAGACGAATGCCTTAGAAAAAGAATCTCTATTAAATGGGTCTTTGTGTGAGAGGGAACACGCGCCTCTCGCTCTGCTTTTGCTCAGTCAGTAAGGATAGACTAAACACGGGAGCGGAGGTGGTCCTTACGCAAGCTGAAGGCAGACTGAAAACCGACGGGTAAAGCTGAGGTGTGGGGAGGTGTTTTCCACGGTGTGAGAGGACTCGACGAGGACATGTGGAGGGAGTATGGAGGGCGAGTAGGATGGTCAGGGACCAATGGGTGGGATTTTTGGGGAGTGGGCGTGCTAGAGAGAGAGAGAGAGATCGAAAGAGATCCTACAGGTACCAGATGTGTAGGCAGTGAAATACCAGGAAAGCTTTGACATTTTTAGAAAGTTACATAGATACACTACATAGACCTCACGGTCTATGGGAGAGAGAGAAAGAGAGAAGAAAGTCTTACAGATACCAGATATGTGAACTGGAATACCAAGGAAGGTTTTATTTACTTAATTATTTTGACACAGAGAGAGAGAGAGATTATTTATTTTTTATTTTATTAATTTATTGCGCCAAGGCGTCAGACATTACATGAGTTCATACAAATAATGCTTCAAATGGATATAAAACCAAGAATTGAACATGGTTTACAGGGAGGTGTACATATTGATAAAACATTGCTGCATACTAACACACAACTCACAGAATGGCAGCACAGAGTACATTATATGCAAAAGTAAAGCTCAGAGAAACGCAGAATGCACAAACAGAATTATATAGCAACATACAGAAAATATATGTATAATTCAATATAATTAATGGCCACCAAAGTGAGGAAAACGAGCAAGAATAACATCAAGGTTGTCATCATTAAGTAAAAATGAGCAGATCTGTATTAAGTTCTGACCTCGTGGTAAAACATCTCTCACTGCGGGGCACTGAAGACAATAGTGGTCAAGAGTGTTAGCATTAGTTCGGTCGCATAATGTACAGGAGGTGTACTGTGGCATATCTAGAGTCTGGGAGACCTGCCATAAAGGCCGATACCCCATTCTGAGCCGAGCACTAACTACATTGTTTTTCCGCACCATTAACCCGCGTCTGCGATACTTGTAGCGACTGTGAAGGAAGTGATCATGGTGCTGTATGGACACACTGTTGGCCCTCTCCGTGTCCCTGCGCTGGACCGTCATGGCAAACCCAGCTGAGTAGATGATGTTACGTAGGCATCGGAGGGAGGGCTCAGCGTCCACAGCATGCCCATCCAGCATACAGGCCGCCTTGGCAAGACGATCCGCTGTGTCGTTGCCAGTCAGCCCAATGTGGGATGGAGTCCACACAAATGACACAACAAGAGAAGCGAGAGAGAGAGAGAGAGCTCTATATTAAATCCTCAAACCACACGAGTTACATGAACACAAAAATGATGATGATGAATCGGTTTAACATCACGAACTCCCTTTTCTACTAAGGGCTATGACGGTTGCCTTCTTGCGAAGGACTTGTTTTGGCAAATGTAATCGTTACCCTGAGTGTATGCCCTTACTAACCTCAGTCCGTGACGGGGCGCGAACCCTCGACCTGCCGACACAGAGTCGCGGACGCTACCATTTAGCCACGGAGACTACCACACAAAAATGAAAATATAAAACCCACATGCCAACAAAAAAATAAATTATAATATAAAGAAAAAGACAAACGAGCAAAATAATTAAATAAACAAACAAATGAATAAATAAGTGCGTAGGCTAACATGGTAATTATCAAAGACTATGAAACTCATTCCTTAACAAAAGAACTTAAGTCAACTCGTCTAATTTCTTGTATCATTATGTACTATACCGTGAAAATGTAAATAAACCACACTAGTAAACAAAACGAAATAACGAAGTGGCAGAATGAAATAGCTTGAGACTGTAACGCACAATAGGAAGTAAAATTATATATATATATATATATATATATATATATATATATATATATATATATATATATATATATATATATATATATATATATATATATATATATATATATATATATATATATATATATATATATATATATATATATATATATATATATATATATATATTCTTCTTTGCCTTCACTTTTAACCTATTTCTATATGGGGTCACTGCCTTCTGCTAGCCTTTTCTATTTATTCCAGTCTCACGTATCCTGTTCCCTTAGCCCATTGTCAGGCATATAATTTTCTATATTATCATTCCATGAGAATTTCGGTCTTTCTCATCCTCTTCTTCCTTCCACCTCCATATCCATAACCCTCCTACACACATGGTCTTCTTCTATTCACATTCACACACACACACACACACACACACACATAATGGCATAGTAAGGGCAGCATATGCTTTATTAGCAAATGTAAGGGTAGCCTTCAGGCACATGGACAAGGAAATGTCCAGAAATATTTATGTAACCTAAATGCGGCCAAAGCTAGAATATGGAGCCCCCTTTTGGAATCCGCACTTGAAAAACTACGTAGTTAAGCTGGAAAAAGTTCAAAGGCATGTCACAAAACTGGTGCCAGATATATGCAATCTCAGTTATGATGAGAAGCTAGAAGATTGAGGGGGGATATGATGATGCTTTTTAAATTCCCTCATGGTTATGACAGAGTGGATAGGGATCAATAATTAGATATGGCTGGTTCTAGAACTAGAGAACATAGTTTGAAGTTTCATAAGAAAACTTTGCAGGATGTAAGGAAGTACTTTTTTAGTGTAAGAGTAGTTGATAATTGGAATTGGCTAAGCGAGGAGATAGTTAATGCTAACTCAATCCATAGTTTTAAGGATAAGTATGATAAGTCTCACTAAGTACAAAATAGAACCGACCAAGGAGATGGGAAGTTACAAGCTTGAGGCAATTTCCCGTAAGCACAATTTCGTAATTACACACACATGTGGGATCCTAGCCATACACAGAACCGCGTCATATAGGTTTATGAAATCCATTTGTGTGCGTCTAGCTAACTAACAATATGGCATTCTAGGTTTAGGCCTACACTGTTAAAGAAATCGGGCCTTTATTTGGGCACCTTCTGAGAAGGTGGCCAGATAAGGTCACGAAATTAATATGTACTTTAAATACTGTACTGTATATTTTCGTTGTTTTCTTTAATGAGCATATAAATATATATATATATATATATATATATATATATATATATATATATATATATATATATATATATATATATATATATATATATATATATATATATATATATATATATATATATATATATATATATATATATATATATATATATATATATATATATATATATATATATATATATTAATAACACTGAACTGTTAACATACAGTCTAAAATGGTAGGAAAAGTCCATTTAATAAAACAATGAAAATATATAGATAAAAAGTACTTATTAATTTCGTGACCTAAACTAACAATGGCAAGAGATACAACTAGCAAAACAGAACAATTGTTCTTCTGTTTTGCTAGTTGTATCTTGATATTGTACTCTGAGAAGGTGACCAGTTTAGGTCACGAAATTAATAAGTACTCTTTATTTATATATATATATATATATATATATATATATATATATATATATATATATATATATATATATATATATATATATATATATATATATATATATATATATATATATATATATATATATATATATATATATATATATATATATATATATATATACGTCGTATTTAATGGGCTTTTCCTACCACATATATATATATATATATATATATATATATATATATATATATATATATATATATATATATATATATATATATATATATATATATATATATATATATATATATATATATATATATATATATATATATATATATATATATATTCTCTCATGTATTCTTCTTTAATTCCCATTCATCTGTTTTTTGCTTTAAAGAAAATAATAAACTCATTTTGCCAATAATAATAATAATAATAATAATAATAATGATAATAACAATAATAATATTATTAATAATAATAATAATACAGTATATGTAGTGTAGCTTTATTGAAATAAAAATTTTTAAACCATATCTCCCTGAGTGGGAAACAATAAATAAATGGCTAAGACAACACAGTCAGGAAAAACAATACTGTACACAATATCCTTCAAAGTGACACTAATTCAAAAAGAAGCTCCAGATGGCTCTTAAGTAAATGGACAAGAGCTTTTAGGTATAGTAAATTATTCTTATATTGCAATACCAATATAATGAACGTAATGGAGCCTGTCATAAAAACTAAAACAACATCGTCCAATGCCAATGCTGCAAACGTAATAACATGTTGGTAATATTTTACATCACTACTTTAGTGTGCACTCTAACCTGACTAAACTAACTTAACCTAAACTGACTAAACTATCCTAACCTAGACATGATATGTTAGATTAGGCTTGCAGTCTACCATACTATATGTAGTCTAGTGCAATAACTAACATAATATAACCTAACAGGTTTACTTAGGTTTATGGTAAAGTAGAATAGAATAGTGTACAGACAGTGAAGTGGACCGCATGCTAAAGGAGCATCTTTATCGCTATATCACTGATGGATAAGGAGAATGAATTCATTCCTCATATTCACTTAGCACAGTAGGGACCACGGTAGTGCAGTAGTTAGAGCACTCAACTCAGGAAGTAGCAAACTTATGTTAGAGCCCACTAGAAGGAATTAGGAAAGGCATCCTGCCTTAACTCCCCATTTCCAACCTGTCTGTGTCTATTCCCATTTGAATGGGGGCTATTACTGACATATAAACCAACAAACAACTACATTCACTTCTATAGTGAGGAGAGAACATTGTACTCCACTAAAGTATTCTCTGCGTGTTGCTGAAAGCGAATGAAAGGTATATAAGCTGTGGAGGAGAAGAGGGAATTTTGCCTATATTGTACCTGCACATGGTAGGGGGGAACTAAATGGGATATACAGTACCTCCTGTTGTGGGAGAAGATGAATTTTGATATTTCCTGTATGTTTTAAGTGACTACTAAAAGTGATACCCCTGAAAGTAGGGAGAAACTTCCCAATTAAAAGCCCTGCGAGCTATGAGAGCTAAAGAAAAGGGACAGTTTTGTGGAGGGTTCGCAATCCCATCCTTCCAGATTTTATTTCTTGATACAGAACAGCTAATGGAAATGGTGAACATGGTATAAATACCTAATGCTTCCATTTTTTGTTCATCTGTGGCTATTCCACTATATTCAGTAAATACGGCATCATGTTGAGCCATTACAAGTAGTTTCCTACTTATGAGGCTTGGTTTTGATTGATCCATTGTAAGTTGAGTCATTAAACCAACATGAAATTGGAAGACACTGACCGTAATGTAGTAAACATGAACAATATGTCATATTTGAGTAATATTACTGAGTCTTTTTTTACACTTTACTGCATACATTCATTCCTCTCTTATTTTGATAATAGGGTGGAGAGAGAGAGAGGTAGAGAGAAAATGGGGAACTCAGGATAGAAGACCAGGGGTAACTTATACAAAGTAAATCTTTTTTCTATATTCCTCCCTTTTCTGTTACTGTATATAATTATTTTTCAAAGAAAATTTTTATAAATAGGAGTTAATAAGTACAGACACTCCTGAATTTACGAACGAGTTAGGCTCCCAAAGTCTGTTCATAAGCAGAATAGTTCGTAACTTGTGTTTAGGTTGAAAAAATACAGAAATATACAGTACTGTACAGTGCTTAGGCTAAAGACACTTAAATATTACATAAAACAAAGTATACATTATTAATAAATTCTAATATGCTCATAAGTTGATAATTTGTATGTCCAGTACTGTATATATGTTAGTGAGGCACCACACAGGACTGCAATTATTACACAAGGTTCCAGGACTTTCTTCCATACATCCTTGTTGAAGAGTTATAGCTTCTTCTCCCAAAGACTTAATAGCTCTCTTTTCAAGAAATGTATTCAACAACTTTTGCCTTAGAATACGAGCTAAAGACACTTTTCCAGAAAAGTCTTCTGCAAAGATTGTTTTTTACTTGGTGTACCACACTGATGCTTCACAAACATATAGAATATCCAGAGATTTCCTCATAACACTGATGAGGCTATCTTGATAGCATGCCCAATCCATGCTATCACATACCGTGATGTAAATTCTTGTAAAAGAAGATAGCCAATTCCAGCAAACCATCTGTTTTAGACTTTAGTAGTGTACAGTATTTGATGCATATAAAGGCAAATGCTAAAATGTAGTGAACATTCCCATTAAGTTGGAGATGGTGGCTGATGATGTAACAGAGCAGCTGGAATCTCATGGAGAGGAGTTTTCTGCTGAGGACCTGATGTGGAGAAGCAAGTGATTGAAGAGGAGAAAGAAATGCCATCTCCAGAGCCTAAGAGTACAGAAGTAAAGGTAAGCAATACAGTACCATACTGTATACTTATTTAGGTATCCTGACTTACAATGAAAATCGGGTTATGTCATGCTTCAGGAGCTAAACTCTGATGTAAGTCGAGGACCCCTTGTATATACAGTGATCCCCCCATTATCGCGGGGGATCGGTTCCGGGACCCGGCGCGAAACAGGAAAATCGCGGAGTGGGATCAGCTTATATGAACATAGATATTTTAATTTATTTTTACGTTTACACCGTATAAACTGTATAAACCCTCCCTGTACTGTTAACAAACCACCCTTTACTTCATAAATAACAGCATGCAAGCGTAAATTTATATGACATACTCATGTACATAAGTATTTTACAATTATTTTTACGTTTACTGTATACTGTAAACCTTCCCTGCACTGTTAAAAAACCACCCTTTACTTTATAAATAACAGCATGCAACGTAAATTTATATGTACGTGATAGGTAAACTTACCTTATCTGTTATGGTTACATTTTCCTTTGCCGATTAGGCTCACTACAAGAAGCCTTAGAAGATGAAGGATGCTTGGGAAGCATTGCAAAGGTTAAAATATGTGAGTAAAAAAAATCACAAGCAAAACGTATTAATAAGCACAATGTGAACTGCGCACACGAGTGAGGCGACACAATGGAAGATGGTGGAAGCCTTTGTCTGAAACGCTGAAAGCGGTATCGTATTTTACATGTTGCAATACTGTTAGTATTTATGTTTTTTACTATTTTTTACCGTTTTATTATTCTTAGGCTAAGAAATACGTTTTTTTATCAATAAAATCATGAAACTACTGACGTGAACGACGCACACGTGAGTTAGACTGAACGAGCCTTTGTCCGAAACGCTGATAGCGGTATCGTATTTTACATGTTGCAATACTGTTAGTATTTATGTTTTTTTTACTATTTTTTACTGTTTTATTATTCTTAGGCTAAGAAATACGTTTTTTTATCAGTAAAATCATGAAACTACTGGAAATATAAATATATATGCTAGTTCACGTAGCTGCGACCCCAATACATTGTACGCTATCGGACACTATTTCGCATGATGCAATACTGTGAGTTATACTGTGCGTACGTATATCTAAATTTATGTTTTTTACTATTTTTTACTGTTTTATTATTCGTAGGCTGGGAAATAAATTTTTTTTATCAATTAGATAATGAAATATGTTTTTTTTTTCAATAAAAAAATTTAAATACTGAGAATTTTTTATTCTTTTAATATTTTATTATTTTTGCATATACCCAAAAAATAAAATAATAATTTGCCAAAAAAAAAACCGTGGTACAGTCAAAACGCGAACCAAGAGACGCGATCCTGCGGGGGATCACTGTGTATATATATATATATATATATATATATATATATATATATATAATATATATATATATATATATATATATATATATATATATATATATATATATATATATATATATATATATATAGAGGGGGTCCTCGACCTAAGTCGCAGTTCCGTTCCTCAAGATACATTGTAACCCGATTTTCCACGTAAGTCAAAACACACTAAATAAGCACCTACATCACGCAGCAATGTGAACGAAGGAGTAAAGTTTTTCTCATTTCTGAGCGTTTCACTATCTCTGATTTCACATCTATGGTGATGGCTTTCCTTTTCTTTTAAAAGAATTGGCATCCAGAGGAATCTACTTTACACTTGGGAGACATAGTACAAGAAATATATTATCCCCCCCAAAAAAGCAAAATAATTTATGGGCGATGCATCGTAAACACGAAACATTGTAATCAAGAACCTCGTAAATCAGGAACCCACTGTATATATATATATATATATATAATATATATATATATATAATATATATATATATATATATATATATATATATATATATATATATATATATATATATATATATATATATATATATATAGGGAGTCACCATATAATGTCATAGCTCTGTTCCTGACAGCTAACTTAAGTCTGATTTCGATGTAAGTCTGAAAAGACCTAAATTCGAACCTAGGTCCCCCAACCAATGTTAAAAATAAATAATCTAAAATATAGAAAAATAATCTAAGTTCTTAATCTATGATATAAAAAACTTAACAGTATTGCTTACCTTTACTTATGTACCCCAAAAAATAAAAAAGTAAAATAACTGCAGTATAGTATACAGTACAATACTACTCACCTTTACTCATGCGGCTGGCTTGCACACTGCAAGGGGCATTGCAAAGAATGGTAATTCCCCTCCCTAATTATTTCTGTTAACACACTGGTAAGCTGTTTTGCTGCTTTTTCATCACACCTAACAAGAAACTTCACCTTGCACCCTTAGGTTATGCAAGTTAGCATGACTCTTAAAATGAATAAACCAACCCCTACAGGCCACAAACTCTTTACTTTCACTCCCTTTTCCTAGTGTTTTACTATCTCGACTTTAATTTCCATGGTGCTGGCTTTTCTTTTCTTCGAAGCACTGCCATCAGTACTCTCTCCACTATGCTTGGGACACATAGTAATGACATTAATGAGCGAAAATGAGCCAAACCAACGAGAGAGTAGATGAACATGAGAAACAATATGGTGGGCAAGAGCAAACTGAGTAGTGGTTCTTCTTCTTCTAATGCTGTGTGATGGCTTATTCTTACATGACACTCAACGAACTACTGTACTGTATTTTTAATAAAATCCTATTTACAGCTACATGTTTTGCATTTTTTGTTATTTCAATATAATCCTTCAATATAACCAAATATATAAACAAATAGACGTTAACTTGGTAAATTCTAATATTGCTGTGCTGTTAGCTGCGTATTCATGTGTATTTCGAATAAAATTGTATTTACGGCTAATTGTTTCATAATTTTTTTATCTAAATTCAATATAATCCTTTATAACCAAATATATACACATATAAAGAAATAAGGCCATTAGCTTGATAAATACGAATACAACTGTGCTGCTAGCTGTGTATTTGTACGCTGTACTCACAAACTGTTCAGTGCGCACAGTTTGAATTTACCACATCTGCCAGGTAGGTGAAAAAATTAATTTATTAATTATCTACTGGTCTCTGAAGTAACGGTGAAAGGACGTTCTATAAGAAAATCCTTTATACAGGGGGTCCTCAGATTATAATGTCCTCGAGTTACGATGTTTTGTGGTTACAATGCATCTCCATAAATAATTTTGCTTCTTTTTTTTATCATTTTTGGCCTGCATTACGTCTCCCAAGCATAACACAGCTTCTCCTGATGACAGTGCTTTGAAGAGAAGGAAAGCCTTCACCATGGAAGTGAGATTAGAGATAGTGAAACACATGGAAAAGGGAGAAACTTTACTACTGCATTAGCATAGGTGTGTTTCAACTTACACTGAAAACTGGGTTACATCACATTTCAGGAACGGAACTCTGATATAAGTTAATCCGTTCCTAAAACCTATTCTTGGATTGGATTTATTTTTCCCATTGAAAAGCATGTAAATTCAATGAATCCATTCCTGTCAAAATAGAAAGGAATTCTACTCTACTAAAGTAAAACATATACATATTCAGGTATACAATATACACTAGTTGATACCCAGTATAGAATAGCAAAGTCCAAAGCTTAGAAAAATTGTCTCATTCTCTCACTAATAACGAATACAGTAGGTAAGAGTACATATTGCAAGTAAAAAAATAAATACTGTAGGTAAGAAAGAGTATTGCATTTACATCTGTGGATGATTGTTGCTGGCAAAAGTGGATGGTGTTGGAGGAGGGGGACTAACTTTTGGAAGGAGAGTCCCCTTCCATAGGAAAGTTAGGGAACTTTTTCGATACAGGCTGTATGTCTGGTGTTTTCTCACTATCACTAACACTTTTAACTTTCTTAGGAGCAATAATTAGTGCCATCAGAAAAGCAAAACAATGGAAAATAAAGCCAGAACTACAAAGAGATCACGAACGAACTACACAGCGCGGGCACCAATGCAGAACTGAGAGCGGGCGAGTGGGGCCCATGGTTGCCTGCCCGACATGTGTATGTTCGTGGGTTGGATTTTGTTCATGGGGTGGGGTCAAAATTTGTTCGTGGGTTCGGCGTTCATGGGTTGAGTCACCATTGTATATATAAGGATACTAAGCAGCTTAGGCACTAACAAATATATGCAAGGTAACATTTTCATCCATAAAAAATGCATAATTAATATTAATGCGCTATAGCTTACAACTGATTCAAAAGCATGTACAGTATACAAAATATCTCTAACGGAAATATTAAACTAAAATTCCAAGAATATCTAATCTTTACATGCATTAACCACGTGCACAGTTTAACCTGCCAATTAAGATACAGATGACTCAGTCCAAATGCAACTGAGAAAATACTGCATAATAAGACCTATAAATAGCTTGTAATTGGGACAACTGTTACATCCTGACATGATAATTAGTGTACCTACATACTACTTTCATTTGAATAAAAGACAGAAAAAGATGAACATAAAACACCGCAAAGAAATAGTTTACTGTTATACAATCCAAGCCTGAGCAAAAATTAATCCTAAGTAGCAGGCACTAATGCAAAAGACAGGGGAATAATCCGTTACAATATTATCTCACAGATGAAAACAACAAAAAACGAATGCTAACTGTGAAATTCATAAATGAAGATAATACAAAAAGCTTAGTAGCTAACAAGAGTCCAGCAAAACAACACATTCTTTAATATCACTATAACAAATAATTCTGTAGTGAACTGCAATAGTTTTCTCTTGATGATTAATGATAAGAGGATATTATTTGGTCGATAACAATAAATCACATCTACAGACAATATCTGCCTTGTCATTGAAATTGCAAATTATTCTTATTCTTGAGTATTATTTAATGCCCTGGCTCAGTGTGGGAATTTTTCTCTTTGCCCATCCAAACGTCACACTCATATAAAAAACTAAAACATGCACAACCATTAATGAAGGTGAAATTTATTTTTTCCCGTTACCTAACTTTGTACAACTATGTTTATTTGCAAATTTATTGTACTGTATTTTGGAATGAGAGAAAACAAATCATTAGGTTCCATAACACATCCCAGGGAGTGCACTTCAGAAACCATAAAAGAATAAAATCGGCAAAACAGAACCCTGGTTCATGAATTGGTTACTCAAAATTCTAAACAAATCTTTCTAGTCACATAGGGATTTTTTTTTTAGTCACTATTAGTCCCCACTTGGAGATGGACACACATGAACCGAAGCTGGGGAATAAGGGCTAGATGCCCTTCCTTTCATTCTACTGTGGGTTCAAAAGTGGGTTAAGCATTCTACAGCTACGCTATGGCAGTCCCCTCACAATGGGATCTCTGAACATCATTAATTTTTTACCAGTTGAAAGAGCATGAATAAGTACTTAAACAAAAACAGTGCACTGTATGTATGCTCCTTGAAGTATTCTGGAGCTAACAATAGCCTTAGCAAATTTCTGATAGACACAGAGTAATATATTTGATATACAGTACTGCATACACACCACAATGGACCAACCCTTTGATAAATGAGTCTGCAAAGTAAAGAGAATGACAGTTCTACTAAGGAATTTGCATATGATATTATATCAACCTACTGGTATGAGGGCAAAAATATATTACAATATGAATCATTCAATACAAAAGTAATTTGCCATCTTGTAAATTACAGATACAGTAAATGCAAAAAATAACTAATACTTTATATAATTCAGTACTAAAGTGACATCGAACATTCTTCCTAAATATGCAAAAATTTTCAATGTTCATTCAAACTATTAAAAATGTAGGTTAAGATATGACTTAACATACATTTGTTTTGTCTGAAACTTTTATATTTTGTGACTAAGTGGATCAAGCTCAGGGACCACGGTGGTCAAGTGGTCAGCGTCCTCGACTCGAGAGTTGCCAGACTCACAATTGATACCATCGTGGAGCGCTAAGAATGGCATCCAACCTTAATTCCCCAGCCACAGTCTGTGTCCACCCCCACATTGGGAACTAATTATGACACTTAAAACAAGGTTCAACATCAGGCTCACATCATGATTGTCAACATTCAAATACCAACTGTTAGTCACGAACTCTCAGGGAAAAGATGGGATGATAGTGGTGTCCTTTAAGTGTAGATCCTGTCATATCAGCAAGCTGAGGGTACAATTACTGTATATGTGAAAGCTTAATGGCGAAATAGTATCCCTAAATGTAAAAGTTCTGAAAATAGCAATGAATCCCAACATACAGTTACCTCTAGACATATTGATATTTGTAATTTCAATATACATGACTGCACTATTGTAGTTAATAAAGGATACGATGCTAATAGATTTTCCTTGATAATATCATCAATGATTAACACCGTACAGCAGAAACAACAGACAGCTCATATCATATATCATCGCTTGTAACAGCCAGTCAATCCATACTGCATTATTAACCAGCACTAGAAACCAAGTTTGAGATAATAAATATAGTAATAGGGGACTGCCATAGAGTAACTGATTGAGTGCTCAACAAGAAAAGTGATGAACCTGCGTTCTTTAAGTCCATGACGGGGGTATAGGAAGGGCATCCAGCCTAAATTATCCAAATGGGGACTAATAGAAACACATAAAACGTTAACATAAATATAGAAAAGATAGCTTTAAATAAATATCCCAAACTAAGACTATTTTAAGCCACCATATTCTACAAAATCAGAGAGTTGCCTAACATAGGCCACCGGCATACCAATACAAAATCCAAGATTTCTTGGTTGGCACGCCAGTAAATAAAGTGATAATATTTTATAGTCTTTTATTTGTAATAGCCTACTTATTGTTTCAATAAGAAGAAATATGAACTACAGAAAATGTTTACTTTCATACAATAATGAGTGAAATGAAAATACAAAACATTGAAAAAATAACAAAAAAAAAGTTTCTTAATTTGAGATCTAACCTTACCAAATAATAATTTTTTTTTAACTGGGAGTAACAGTAAATATTTACCTAAGTACCCCCCAGAAAAAAAAAATGAAAAGTGTAACTTTCGGTAAATATTAATTTTTTTGGATCCCTTCTATTTTTAGACTACAGTATTTTAAACTAACTGAACTATCTTTGTCTAACCTAACCTAACCCAACTACCCTAATTAAAATTTGATGCCTTACATATCTGCAGAGTTATGGAAGGGTGCATAAAACGAATCTCAACCAAATGTTGTTTGTAAATACATAAAAAGAGGTGAAGAGCAGGTGAGGCAGCAATATATACAGTTAAACAGGGAAGTTAAAAAGATAGTTAGAGAGTCGAAAAGAAAATACGAAGTTAGAATAGCAGGAGAAGCTAAAGAAAATCCTAACGGGTTTTATCAACATTATCAAACAAAATTTAAGGAAAAAGTCGGACCAATTGAAGTAGCCAACGGCCATATCACAGATGACGATAAAGTGATGTGTACATGTTTAAATGATTATTTCTTATCTGTATTTACAAATGAAAACTTGGAAAATATTCCGGAAGAAGAATCCATTTACAGAGACAGTCCCGATAATATACTTAGTTCAATAAATATTACGAGAGAGGAGGTAATAAAAGAAATAGATAAATTAAAGGCTCATAAATCTCCGGGACCTGA